>PISX010019676.1:0-37537 GCA_004024625.1 Mellivora capensis
TGTTTCTTTTTCAGATCTCAGGTTAAAATTTTTGACTGCATTGACTTTTGTAGTGCTCGTCATTAGGTAAGAAGAATTTATTTCTTGAAAGAAGTGAAACAGCGCATTTGTATTTTCCTGTCATGAATATCTTTTCTTCCCTTTTACAGAGCTCATTTTAGGGCATGTCTAGCCAGATCTGTTCATTAGGTCAGGGGGACCCTTGCGCAGGGCAGACCCTGAGTGTCCGCGGGAGAGCTCCTGTCATGCTGTAAGCGCCGCGGGGACTGCGGGGACTGGGCCCCCCGGCCGTGCTGCTGGCGCTCCTCCTCGCTCTGCGGGCGCCATGTAGCTGGGCCAGCTGCGGCCCAGCGCGGGGTCAAGAGCTAGAGCAGCACGCGCGTGTGCTTGGCACCTGGCGTCCTTTTGGTGCTCAGGGGGAGAGGACTGTGCATTTGAATTCGGTACCGTGGGGGTCCTTGAACTGCAGCGAGGTGGCCTGGGGGCAGGGGACACTTCGGCGGGAGGCTGTGGAGGCTGAGGCCCCAGTGACGTTTCTGTGGACGCGCGCCAGATCGCTGTTGGGGTGTTGGTGGTTTGTCTCCTTCTGCTAAAATCCAAGTCCGGAGAGAAGAAAATCTAGTCACTTGCCTTTCTCGGCAGTTTCAGGCAAGTAAATGGCTGCCAGCCCTCTTCCTGGGCCGGAGCCTTTCACAGGGACGCAGCCCCCTCACCTACACACCCCTGCACTCCCTCTCACGCCTCTCATGCCCCCTCACACACTCTCACACCCCCTCATACTCAGGCGCTCATACCTCCTCACACAGCCCCCACACACTCCCTCTCACACCCCTCACGCTCCCTCACACACACTCACATTCCTCTTCCTAACACTCCCCCACCCCCCATAGGCTCTCAGAGCCCCTCACACACAGACTCTCTCTCTCTCTCTCTCTCTCTCACACACACACACACACACGCACACACTCTTCATGTCCCCTCGCACGTCCTCACCCTGACGCGGTCCGAATCCACGGGCTGGGAGTGGGCGACCGATAGCGGCCCCCGTAGAGTCCGGAGGTCGTTCTGCCTTTGCCGTCGTCGCTCTTGGTGCGACTTCAGGGGCCTCATTCCTTTGTCCACGAGCTCCGGGGGGCCACAGGCTCCTCCCCGCCCCGGAGGCGGGTACGTTCCCACGGAGGAAGCCGGTGACACACAAGCGGACGAACAGCCCGAGTCCTGCAGGGGAAACAGGTGTGACGTGGCGGGAACGCAGGGGACGCCACTCCGAGGAGGGGACGCTTGGCCTGGGGCCTGACGGGGGAGCCCTGCTGACGTGGGGACGGCAGGGGACGCGCTGAGCCCGGAGGAGCCGCAGTGCCCCGGGAGGCGAGACAGTGAAGGGAGGCCGGTCGGCGGAGGGGCGAGCTCAGGCCCTGCCGGCCCCGGGCGTCGCAGCTTCTCTTCGGCGACGGGAACCCTGGGCAGGGATCCAGGCCCGGAGGCGAAGGGCTCCGCCTTGCCGTGGGGCTGGCTCCTCGGGCACAGCGGAGCGCGCGGAGGGAGGTGAGCGCGGCTGCGGGTTGGGGGGAGCCGCGTCCCCGCGTCGGCTGCGGAGCTCCGCGCGCCCAGAAGCTTCTGTGGTCACGGGTGCCGCAGGCAGGCGTCCTCGCGTGAGGGTGGCTGGGCCCGCGGAGGGACGCGCGGACGCGGGGACGCGCACTTTGCGCAGGGCCTCGCCCTTTGCGGTTGGAGTTGGTCTTGGGAACCAGGTCTAGGGCCGAAGCGAGGAGAACGTGCTGATGGGAGCTTCGAGGCCCCTGATGCGGGGCTGTGGCGTGTGGCACGGTTCGCTGCCTCTGCGCCAGCAGCGGCCCCACCGCGCCGGGTCTGAGGCGCAACGGCCGGGGCAGGGGTGGCGCGGGGCGGTCGGTGCGCACGGCGAGGACGGGACGAGTTCTGGGGAGCTCCTGCCGTGCCCTCGTCTGCTTACTGTCCCTTCCCCTGGTTCCAGCATCGTCATCCTGTACTTAAGGTTTGGAGCGCAAGTGCTGCAAGACAATTTCGTGGCCGAGCTGTCCACGCACTACCAGAACTATATCCTTCCGACCCTCGGCTTCAGGCGGCGCGCGCCGCGGGGCCACCGCCGCGGCTGGCGCTCGGGCTCTGCCGGGCGCCGCGGTCCCGAGGGAGGCACGCTCCCCAGCTGCCGTCCCTGCCACCCTGCTCTCCTGTCCCTGGGGATTCTTCAGGAACCCAAGCTCGGTGCGCAACCTCGCAGCAGACCGAGGCGCCCGCTTCTCCCCACAGAGCACTGAGGGGAGAGTCCTCCCTCCCCATCAGCCAGATGTGTCCAGCTGCAGTATCCACGGGTTGTGGCGATGAGGGCAGTTTAAACCTGCGTCCCCAGAGAGGGCTCATAAGATAGCAGGACGCCCTTCGGGTCCCTACGTGTGCCTGAGGCCCGCGGGGCTTCTTGTCCCCGCACTAAACTCCTCCTGGGGCGCTTGGCCGCTGACGGGGCTCGCCACACCCCGTTTCAGCGATGGTGTCCATCAGGGGGCGCTTTAGAGTTACTCCCTTACGTCTTAGCTTCTTTCTTGAGGCCTCTTCCGCGCTTAGAATTTATGCAAGATTTTTCAAATTTTAGCGGCTGGATTTCACACTAACCTATTATGAGCTTCTCAGAGGGGTCTGTCCCGCTGAGAAGACGAAGAACGACTGGTGGGAGAGACTGGTCCCGGTCTTCACTTCAGTCCTGATTCACCCACTTGCGTGCCCGGCCCTCCTGCCCTTTGTGCATAACTTGACCGCGGCAGGTCCTGCCACCTCCAGGCGTTTCCACGATAGAAAAGGGCGCGGTGCACCCGTTACTTACAGATAATCTTGAAAGGTTGCGGTGACCTTCGGCTGTGGCCTTGCCCCGTGGCATCCCGCTGTCTGGGGCCTCGCGGTGGTGAGCGGTGGGAAGGACTGCCGTGGGCGGGGGGCGGCCGGCTTGAAAGCAAAGACCCCAACTGAGAGGTCCAAATACGGGGTGTGCCGGCGCCGCTCGTTTCCCTTGACCAGTGCCACCAGCCGAATTCTTATCTTTCTACGGCCTGTTGAACTTTTACCTCTACACTTTGGCCTTCGTGTATTCTCCGGCGAAGAACGCCCTGTACGGTAAGCCATCGTGTGGCCGCAGGGCGGGGGGACGAGGCAGGCGGCCGGGGGGACCCAGTCGTGCTTAGAACACAGCACGGGCCGCGTCGTCAGGGCACAGGACGGGAACAGAGGCTCCGTTAGAGGGGCCCGGCGCACAGGCACGTCCCTCCGCCGTGTGACGCCAAGTCTGTCGAGGGCTAGCGTCGTGGCCATTCAGGGAAAGCCGGAACGTGAGAGGAGCCGGACTGTGAGGCGGGCCGAAAAGGACGGGGACGTCCTGGAGCTCGGGCAGCCGTGTAGCGCTTCAGACCCGCCACCTGGCTTCCACGGTGTGTGAGTTCCCAAAGCACCTTCGTGAAGACGTGTCCCTCGAGGCTCGCCGCGGCTCAGCGATGAGGGTGCAGTTAGTCCCTGCTGAGACGGGGACACTGGACAGCGGGGCTCCCGCCCTTCCCGGGGCTGGGAGGAAGCAGGGCGGGCGCCGCGGGTCTCCGGGGTGTCTCCCGCCCCCGCGGCCCGCGTGGACTCGGGAGAGGCAGCCGGCTCGCAGCTGCCATTCACGGGCTTCTCCTGGAGCCTCCTGCTTCCGGGCACTTCCACGGCTCGGTCTGCCCAGCAGCCCGCTAGGTCCGATGCCGCCCCCGACTTGCACGTGAGAAACGGGCTCAGGAGGCGAGATTTGTTCAGGTCCCACAGATAATAAACGGTGGAAGCTGGGACCGGAATCCCGCCCTTTTGGGCTCCTGTCCTTTCTCTGTAGCAGCCCACCTGCCCGGGCTAACCACATAAAAATGCTTCCGTTGGTTTCCAGAGTCCCAGCTGAAGGACAACCCTGCGTTCTCCATGCTGAATGACTCGGACGATGACGTGATCTACGGGTGAGTCACCGCCTCCCCGAGCCCTCGGCCTGCTCTTGTGCATTTACTGACCGGGCCGCCAGTCATTCTAGAATGATTCTCAAGGCTTTATGGTGTTGCTTTCACCTGGGAGTGTCCTGTGGTCCCATGGGGTTCTGTTTTCACGTTGTTCTGACCAGCCTGAGGGGTATTCCCTTTCTCTGAGCACTTAGCCTGGGCGGTGACCGCAGGAGGACCTGTTCTTCCTGGCGGTGGGCCCCGCTGCTGGCGGGGGGGCGAGGAGCGGGCAGGAGCCGTGGGCGGTAGAAATGGGGAGCGCGGGGCTGTGAAACACCGTCTTGCCAGAATGGCACATCAGTGTGGAAGAGAAGAACAGAGGAGGAGCTATCAAAAGCCGAACGGCATCAAGGGTCTCTTTTGTGACAGGAGTGACTATGAAGAAATGCCCCTGCAGAACGGCCAGGCCATCAGGGCGCAGTACAAGGAGGGCTCCGAGAGCGACTGAGCCCCGCGCCGCTGCTTCCTGGCCTTCCCCGCTCCTGCTGGTGTTTGGGCTTGTCTCGTCAGCAGAGATTTCCTCGTCCTTACCTGTTTATGTATTTTGGAAAGGAAAACCAAAACCAAGGAGAAGTTTAAACATTGGGTCAAATTTATTGTTAGATTGGCTGCATTTGGGAAGAGAAGGCGCTGAAAAGTGTCAACAGCCAAATCCTGTTTCAAAGAGTTGAGATGAGAAAGAGTTCATGTTTAGTGGTGAGGAGATAATTATTCCTGTTTTTAGTAGAGTTATGTTTGTTTGTTTGTTCGTTTCAAATAATCTGCTAATCTCGAGTCCGTGGAAAGAAAGCCCTTCTGAGTGCAGTCGTCAGCATGGTGGCGTTCTCCTCTTTCTTCCCTGCCCTGTACCAGTTTCAGCCCTATAAGCTCAAAGGGAAGCCTCTTTCTGTGCCTGTCTCACGAGGGCAGCCCTTCCCCATCAAGTGCTCTGGGTAACCAAGCGTCCCAGGTGACGAGTAACTCCTGTCTCTGGTGTGAAATGCCTAAGTAATGGCTTCTTAGGGAAGTGGTGGGCGCGCAGGTTCTAGTCTTACACGTCCACCACCGGGCAGAGCTCGGCTCGTGGGGCTCAGAGGAGTGGCTGAGATTCCTAAGGAAAGGGTAAGATAACCGACAAGTGCCAGCTCCAGGGAAGAGGACTTGCTGCCATAGTTGCCCAAGAGACTGTGTACACGCATGTGCATGTGAGCGGGTACGTGCATGAAAGTGGACGGTTGTCACTGTGGCTGGGATGGGGAAGAGGGTGTCCGCTACAGTTTCTGTAAGCTGTCATTTCTACGACTCCTTTAGAGAGAGCACCCCATGCGATGAGATGATTTTTTTTTTTTGGTGAAAGCTAAACAAAAGGTTGATATATTTTAGACTCTTTACTGTGAAAAAGTTTTTCAGTTTCACATTTGAAGCCTAGATGAAAGGAAGTAAAACATTTTCGATGACTCATGGCAGCACATCCCTGGGTAGAGGGTCACTTGCTGGGAAGCATGCCCCGCCCTCCAGCGGCCAGGAAAGAGAAGGGCCTGCTCTCAAAGAGGAAAGTTGTCTCCAGCTGTTCAGTCTGTGGCATCATAGAAGGCCCTGGAGAGCTGCCATTTCCTTTATGTCAAAGACTGAGTTTAAGTCCGGTATAGAGATCTCCTTTCCCTTTCCTCTCAAA
Organism: Mellivora capensis; assembly: GCA_004024625.1. Lineage (NCBI taxonomy): Eukaryota > Metazoa > Chordata > Mammalia > Carnivora > Mustelidae > Mellivora > Mellivora capensis. The sequence continues at coordinate 5,695 of PISX010019676.1, forward strand.
TGACATCTCTCTTGAACCGGTGACGTATGGTCACGGCTAAGCCCCCGATGGATGGCGTCGGGGCAGACGCAGCGGGTAGGAGAGGATCGTGCCGCTCTGCAAGCAGGACCTGCGTTGTCTCCATCTATGCATTAACTCTCAATCGCTCAAAATTGGATTCCACTTTAGGTAAGGCTGGGCCCTTCTAGAGGTTCATGAGAGACTTTTCATTACGACTTCACATCTTTCTGTTTAGTTTAAACTTTAGTGATGACATACCTTTAATATGGATTCCGTTTGTTTTTAAAACCTTGTAAATAGAAAAAAGTTTGAATTAAAACAACTGTTATTATTGCAAGGGTAATTCAAGTTTACATGGTTTTTACATTTTCAATGGTGTGATGACTTTTTTGATTCTGTGTACTCCAAGGTACTGGAAAAGTTTTTCTTTTAACGAATTTTTTCAACTTCTACTAAGTATAATTTAATGTAAATTGATGAAAATTGTGCTAATTAATGTATCCTAATATGTGATATAGTTTACAAGTTATAATTATATTAAATGTCCATAATTTGGAATGCTGTTATTTATCAGTAAATATAAACTATTTGAGGCATTTAGCCATACACATTAGAACTTTTTAACACATGTCTGCGTCCTGTAGTATAATTATATTATAAACTGATGACTGATACCTTCATACTTGATTCTTCATGGCATCAAGTCACTGAAATGAAAATATGGGAGTATTTATTTACTTTTTGTAACTAAATTGGAAACAAAAAAATGATGAAGTACATAAAGGGAAAATGATTCTTGTTATATCGTGCATTTTCCGTCGTCTCCGGTATATCATATGTATCAACATATTATGTACTCCATGTAAAAATTTGCTTAAAGTATACAGCATTTAGCATGTAGGATATATGCCGTAGGTATTAGGTTGAAACACTAAAGTCTGCCAGAAACTTTAGGCAGTAGCAAGAAAATTGTTTTGTTTTTTTCTTGGAGAGTATCAGTTTTGCAAACTTCAGTTGTAAATTCAAAGGGCTGACTTTAGTTCTTCCATGGCAATGGCTTGAATAACATCATCTTTGGGATAATTTTTTACACTGGTCCAGTCTAGGGGAACCTGGAAGATGACCGTACGTATTCAGCTTCCCTAGGGAGAGCATCATTATCCGTGTGGGTAATAGGTCTGCTTGATTTATTATTAAATCATTACAGCAGTGAAGTGATGCAGTTTTCTCTCTCTTAAGCCCCATTTGAAAGGCTAGAGAAGGGGATATATAAAATATATTCAAGGTTTGTAAGATTGTTCCTGTACATAATTAGATTGCAATAAAAGTTTAGATACATTATGTAAACCCAGCCCACTAAATGGGCAGGTTACAAGACGACTGTCACCAGCCTCCAGCATTCCGTGAACTATTTACTGAAGGTGCACTTGTGTTAAGTCGGTCACGGTATGACATATTTCCTGGAATCCTCCTCACGGGGAAAACCATGGAAGCTCAGAGACAGGATGGTGAAAAGGGACATCTAGTGAACACGAGTTAAGTCACTAAAGAATATTTATGGATTTTGAGGATTTTAGAAACCAGTTGCCTTAGAGGTTAGACTTTTGGGGGGAAAAAAGCTACAAATGTTTCCCCAGGCCCAAGGGAAGTCGCTTTAGTCTGTGACATCTTGTTACCCTGTTCATGTTCACTTGACATGTTTTAGACATACTGGTAACTATGATACCACACAGTGAAACAGAATTTTCTGCTACTGAAAACTGCCTTTTTACAAAAAGACTGTACATATTTGTAAATTAAAAACAACTTGAAGTTCAAAGGGAAAGCTAGAACTGTGTAACAGATCCTGGAACTGTGTCCATGAGCACAGGAACCCCTGACGACAAAACGATCATTGTATTCAATCAAAAGCGAATAAATGCTTATTTATGGCAAACTTACACTTGGGGAATGGCTTCATTCTGAAACTTCCTTTCTGGTAAATGTTAATGAATTTTACATACTGAGTCCTTTCTTATGGGATTTATTTGCTCCTGCGTGTGTTCATTTGGCCATTCAGGCATGACTGCTTTAGGGCCAAAAGTAGAACTTTCTTGATTTCAGCAAGTGGACACAAAGCATGTCTTTATTCCTGTGTGAACGTGGCCCGTGGATGAGCGCTGAAGGTGAGGTCACAGACTGGGGCTTGGGCCCCAGCTCCCCCCCTTAGATAACACCTTTCAGTCCATCAGATAGCCTCCCAACGTGGTTTCTGTGTAACGCGGATATATAAATAAGGGCCTGATTGTGGACACAAAATGAATGACGGTGAAAGCATGTGGGAGGCCCTGCAGCAGGAGCACGTTTCTGGGGACTGCAGCTGCCGAGGGGAGGGGGCTGGGGCAGAAGCCGGCGCGCCACGGCCCGGCCAGCGTGTGCGGCCAGGAGCCCCTGCTGCAGCAGGGACCAGCTGGCCGGCTCCCGGAAGCCGCAGGACCCTGCACCCGCGGGTCCACGCAGCACACCCTGCAGTCGACAGGACCAACACAGATCGTAACTTTTCCTTTTTGCTTTTGCAGTTTTATGGATTCTAAAATCACTAGCGAAGTCTGAAGAATTCATTTGTGGTATCGTTTAGACTCTGAAGAAAAACACAAAAACTTCAAAGTGGAATAATTTATTATTCTAACCAACGTACAAAGTATGGAAAATTAGTGTATCTGAGAGAGAGAAAGTTTCAAACTAGCAGATTTCAGTTTTTAGCACCTTTGAAAAGAAATATTCAGAGTTAAGAGAGTGGCAGCAGAGGCCTGAGCACCCAGGATGACAGTCCTCGGACTTGGCTATGCCGTTCACAGAACAGGGCAGTCACCTGGCTGTCCTCGACGCGCTGAGCGCCACAAGAGAGAGGAGGAGGAAGGTGGCCGGGAGCCTCAGATGGACAGCCCGAAGGCGCTGACGATGCAGTACATGGTCTTGTTCTCCCACCGCACGGTGCAGCTGCCTGTGGGGAGAAGGCACGGAGCTCAGCCCAGGGAGCGCCGCCCCGACCTCTCACACTTCCGCACGGCCCCGAACAGAGAAGGCCGCCCAGCCTGGGCCCTCTGCGAGGTGCCAGCGGGGGACCCGGGTAGGCACGCATCCCAAGACCGGAAACATCCGAGTCCGTGCTTCAGAAGACCCTGCCTGGACAACTCTAGGTCTCAGCGGGGTGGAGGCGGCGCCACACGGCCTCAGGGAAAGGCCCAGGACAAGCGTTCACCGAGCCCAGGGGAGACCATACCGTCCGTAGAGCTGTCCCAGAAGCAGGAACTCGCCGTGTGCAGCCCCGCGCCGTTCTTCTGCATGATCACACAGGTCACTTCAGTGAAAACAAACGTTTGTTAGAGAAACCTACTTGGCAACACACCTTTCTCTCCGCATTCGGACGTGGATCCCGTGGTAGGTGTCCACGGAACGGTCACCGGGGCAGACTGGCCCTGTGACAGTGGCACGCCACAGCCTGCCCCCGCCCTACCCCCCGCCTGCTCTCCAAGCATCTGGCGTGAAGTGCTGGGAAGTCCCGTGACGTGCGCCCTGCAACTGTTCCAGCCGCCCGCCAGGGGTCCCGCGCACGGCACGGGGACCTGCCCCTACTGCTGCGCATGTGCTCTGAGGTCGCACGCCGCTGCGCCTCTCTTCTGACACCAGTCCCGCCTCTCAACAGTGCTTCAAGAACCCCCGCAGGATGTACGAGAGGCAGAGGTGTGTTACCGATGTACTTAAATGGCTTTCCCAGCTTGGTGAGTTGGCTTAAAGTTTGTTCTACTACGTTTGTGGTCCACTGATTCACTTTGCTGTGCTGGTAGGCGTTGCCACCAATCGCGCTCTCTATAGCCTGGAACACAGAGCAGAGATCACTGTTAGCAGAAGACGCCCAGCACCCTGCGGCTGGTGCCCGAGTTCCTCACCCGAAGGCTGTGGAAACATAATCTGCGTGAAACGTGAGCATAAGCCATGAGCACCCCTTCGCAAATACACCTTTAACAGCGTCCTCATTCATTAAGTGTTTTTTTTTTTAAAGATCTGACAGAGAGACAGTGAGAGAGGGAACACAAACGGGAAATGGGAGAGGGAGAAGCAGACTTCCCCTGAGCAGGGAGCCCGATGTGGGGCTCGATCCCAGGACCCTGGGATCATGACCTGAGCTGAAGGCAGAGGCTTAACAACTGCACAGTTAATAAGGCACAGTTAATATAATTAATATAATTATATTAATATAATTAATATATAAATATAAAATATATTTTATATATAAAAATATAAATATAATTAATATAATTAATAAGTTAAAACTTATTAAATAAGTTTTATATCATTTTCTAAAACCCACACTTATATAGGCTCTGTCAAATTTTAAAAACATGTTGACTGAATTTACTGTCGACTGTTGTAGTTGGTACCTGGAGATAATCTTTTTTTTCCTACTGAGGCTAGAAAATATTCTCCTTTGCCCATTCCTTTCTTAAAAGTATAGCAGACAGAAAAATCCTTACTGGTTGTACAACCGACAACATACAAACCTACCCAAATAATCATGTCTTCAAAAATACGTCCTTTATCCCACATTTTCTGGGAATATGTTAACATGTAAGTGTACTTTTCGGATAATAACGAGCCCTATATATTACAAAAATTATTTTAAGCTTATGATGAATTTTTGTTTGAAATTTCTCTTTCCATCCTGCATCCTGGAGACGGTTCAGAGTTTACTCAGGAATACGTACAGCTGCTTGCCCCCCTACTCTTGCTCAAGTTTATAGTTAGGCTATTACCATTTTATGATTTTCTGGGCCTCTTTATGCTGATGCCAGTGTGCCTGCCTCTAACTTAGCGGCTTTCTTCTCTACCCCTTTTCTAGCTAGAAACCAGAAACCTGAATTCTGATGACAGTTATGACCTAAAATCATTTGGGAAAGGCCCAGTTCTGTCCTCAGACATGCAGAGAAAAACAGTCTCGGGGTCTGAGTTGTGCACACTCGAGATGGACTAGGGTCTACTGTCTGGGACAAAAGCTCAATGATCTTGCTTTTGAGGAACAAAGAGCTACCTAAAATCACACCCTGATTTCTACCCATTTATCCTGGGACTCTGAGCAGTCACATTAAACACACCTCGTTTAGCTTCTGGCCTTCCCCTGCACCCCCCACCCATTATCATAGCTTCTCATCCTCTGACATGTTCTGCCTCCTCCCCAACTCAGGATGAAATGAGGTTGTGGGGACATAGGTGCTTCTAGTTTAAAAGGACCCGGTTATTACTAGATCTAGATATTGGTCAAAGAAGTTGGGGGGGGTGGTGAAGAAGAGGGGGGCATCGCTCAAGCTGAACCTCTAACTTTGGCAGCTCTCTCCACATACTTTGGAATTCACTGTTTTTCAGGGAGGGAGGAAAACTCCCCTCCAATTTTGGACTCACCGAAATTTATTACGGCACAATCCTTAAAAGAGCTCAAGGGAAGAATTAACCTATTGCCAGGGGCGAGAAAGCTATTGACACCAGTGACCACGTGAGAGTACCACAGCAACGTTACTTGACGCTTTCGTGGAGACCGGGAGAGTCTATGTTCAACTGCACTTGTTGCCTGGCAACTGGGTCAAAGACGATGCTGAAAACAAGTGAGATCACAGGGACCTCACAGCAAGCCATCCCCACTTCTCACAGTTCGACTGCTGCTCCAGCACCTTCTTGTTACCCACGCCCCACCCCTTGTTCCGTAAGAAACACCGTGTGCAAAAACAGAAGCAAACCGTTACAGATCCTGAACAACAACTAGAAGATCACCTGTGCTGGCGAATAATGCACATGGTAGAACAAAATCATTTTGCTTTTTGGTGTTGGTCACAAAAACAGGTTGTGGTTCTTCATCACTCTGGCATTAGATAATCTGCATTAGAGTCAATTCCATATTACACACATACTCTCAGCTGGCACTTTAAACTTCCGATCATCTAATGGCTTTCCTCTGGCTGATGGCTTCAATCTGTGCTCAATTTACACAGGAAGAGAAGGGACTAATAAGGAAAATCTTTCTGGCCTCATTCCCGTCCCAGGACTCTGCACTACTCCAGGCCCATCTGTTTCATTTCAGTCCCTCAAACACACCATACACAGTCTCGCCACAGGGCCTGTGCACGTGCACACTTCCTGGAATGCCTGCCCCTCTTTTTGCTGAGGTAACACGACTCCTGCTCATTCTCCAGATTCTAGCTGTGAACGCACCGGGTGAGTCAGATCCCTCACAGCACCATGTGTGGTGGCACACAGTACACACAGGGAATCCACGTTTACATTTTCCAGTGTGATGATTTGGTAAGTGCCTGCCTGGGCCTGCCCTGTACCGTAAACCCCTTGATAGTCCCTAATGCCCCCTTGATACGTATTTTTCCAATGAATGAAGAACAAATACCCTATTTTGTCTTCCACTGCCATCATGTAAGGGCAGCTACCATGGTGAAAAATGATGAAATAGGTAGTTCAGGAATATAAGACAAACAGGTAAGCCCCACCTGGATCATCAGGTTGTAAGTAACTGGAAGTTAATCAGCTTTTTATTTTATTTATTTTATTTATTTTTTAAAAAAGATTTTATTTATTTATTTGAGAGAGAGAGAGAGTGAGAGAGCGCATGAGAGGCGAGAAGGTCAGAGGGAGAAGCAGACTCCCCGTGGAGCTGGAAGCCCGATGCGGGACCTGTGCCGAAGGCAGTCGCCCAACCAACTGAGCCACCCAAGCGCCCCTAACCAGCTTTTTATATTCACTCTTTATTCCACACCAGAAACATTTACTTGTATACCATGACCACGAGTCTTTTATGTTAAAAGGTTACAGAATCAAGTCTTAGTAATATTCGATAATAATGCTAATATATTATTTTTCCTGTCTGGTTTAAAATACATAATTTACATAATCTGGGAGCAATTCTTATCTACATATTCACTGAAGCAAAAACTGTTATTTGAAATGCCAAAACACATAGGCTCAGTTGAAACAATTCCAAGATAGTATTTAGAACACATTATTTTCACTCATAAAGCCATTAATCAACATTTTAAAAACAAGCATTCTTCCTCTTACCTCTTTTACAATGTTGCTCACTTCATCAACGACAAAAGCAGTCTGTAAGCAAGAAAATTAGTTAAGTTTGATGGCTTTAAAAGACCGGTTTCCACTGCACTGATTAATGCAACGTTAGGTAATGAACACAATTTAGAAATGAGGACTTAGAACCAAACTAAATTTCTCATTTTACCAAGAGACTCAGAAATGCCAAGTGGCTCTCTGAGGATCACAGAGCCGGTGAGAGGCCGTCAGGAGTCTAGAGTATGTACATAACTTAAAGGGTTTTGGTTTGTTTTAATCATGCCATGGACCAAAAGGCTGACCTGACTTTAGATTCAATCTCTCTCTCCATTTCAACCGGCTGAATAGGATCATTAATAAACCGAAGTTTAACGAGTTCCTTGACTTTTAAATTAGCTGACACCTTTCCTGATGTAAACTGATTAGGAGGTTTGAAACTTAAAGACGTTTTGTTTTGTTTTTAATCCACCATTAGCGATAAAGTATACAATGATAATACTACTCCAGAATTATGTGTCCTTTTTAATGCTGTCCTACTTCGGGACAACACCGGCTGCTGGCACAGCTGTTCTCCACCAGTGCCTCAGGGTGAGCAGGGAGGTGAGCTGCCACCAGTAATCTAATGGCAGGAACTTAAAGATGGTTTTCTTTTTATGGGCACAAGGTTCTGAGTGCTGAAAACAGTACTTAGCTCTGGACATTCCATCCAGAGGGCAGCCTCAGGCCCTCAGTCATTGTGAATCCTGGTGGAATAAAGTCAGAGTGCCTGGCTTCTGGCAGTGAGCTTTCCTGCCTGCTGGATGCCGACTACCAGGGCCCTGTCCATGCCATGCCTTTTCTTTCCATAGGATCGAGTGCTGACTGCCGGAAGCCCTCTCACGTGCTGTACTCACAAGCTGGCATTTTTTTTTTTGCAGACAAAGCCAACTCACCAAATGAATGAAAATTTGCAGTATCTTACACATCAAATGATTTCTTGAGATTTAAAGGATTCTTCCAGGGATTTCCATGATACTAAACCATATGGAAAACTCCCTGTGTAACTAGCCACATGGCTAAACTAGGAAAAAGATTGAAAGGCATTTCAGTGGACTTTTAGTGGAAAAGTAGAGTTGTACAGAATCCCCTGGGCAGTTTCAGCTTCTATAAGATATAAGAACAATGAGTTGAGAGTAGTCTTACAAAGATCCAGGTATGTACATGAAGTTAGAGGCTATGCAGAAAAGGCTAGTTCAGAAGAGAGTGGCGTGGATTAGCAAATACCTAAGGCACCCCTACTAGAAAAAAGTCAAGGTCTCATCCTCCTAAGGGCCTAGGGCTTTATCTCCTGTAAACAGACACTCTGTTCAGCCCTTCAATTCACAGATCTGCAAGTGAGATCTGGAATAATGAAGACCTTTAGCCACCCCATTTAGTGGGAGCCAGAATTAGAATGCCAGTATTAAGAGATTTCTCTTACAGTGTCATTTCCTTTTTTAAAGTTTTATGGCCATTCCTATAATACAAGCTATTTTTCTATATTAGTTAGTTTATGGAGAAAAGCTTTTCCTTTGCTAGGTGCTCCTGAACCATGTCTTCTATAATTACCGACTGGTTGTTCCCAACATTCAAACACTGATACAGCACGGCCATTCGCGTGGTACTTAGAAAGTCATGAAAACTGAAACTCTAGCATCAGTCCTTAAGTCTTAGAAGTTTTCTTTCCTCTCCAAACATTCCTGCTTACACTGTTTCAAAAATGGTAAAATATCAAACCTTACCAACTTCACCTATAGCTTTTATTTTTGACAGTCTGCATAACATGCAGGACTCAACTTATTTCAATTTTCAACGAGAATTATTACTTAGCAAGAACGAAACGGGCAACTATTTTTCTATAATAGCCCCCATCAGCTATACTCCCTGGATGCGCGTTAAACTGAAGGAAAGCACACCGTTAGAATAAATGTCTGCTGCATGGCAAGTAGTTGTGTGCTTTACCCTGCCTCTTCATTGAGGCGATGAGAGACTGTCTTTCCCCCACAAACAGGAGCTCTCACACTGACAACTCAAACTCAAATTGAAAATGAAACTTAAGTGATGGCAGCCGTGGTGTGTGTAAGCACCGAACTGAAGAACAAGGTTCGGGCCGGCAGACAAAGGCAGGCTCTCCCACAGTGCACTTCTGCATTCCTCACACAGCCCGAGACCTGAAAGATGCGACTGCATTTGCGTGTCCCGCGTGCATGTCACTCTGGAGTCTTGCGTTAAACATCAGACGCGGAGCACCTAATCCAGGGTGGGGGTCTGCACCGCCGAATAAAGGGAGCGAGTGATAGCAGCCTCCCGGCGGCCCCGGCTGCGTAGATCCGGGTCCGGAGGGGCAGCAGGGCGGGGGACGTGGAGCGGATCGGGGGCGGGGCGGCACGGAGCCAGGTTCCGGGGGCAGCGGGAGTGCAGCGGGTCAGGGGCGTGGCGGGTCCGCTCGGAGCGCAGACTCGGGGCGCTGCGGGGCCGCGGGTGTGGAGAGGGGCGGGGGCGTGCCGGGCCGGCGCTGAGCCAGGTTCAGGTAGCGGCTGGCCGAGGGGGTGCTGCAGGTCGGGGGCGTGGCAGGCCCGCGTGGAACCAGGCTCGGGACCCGGCGGGGCCAGGGGCGAGGCCGGCACCGGCTGGCTCTGGACATCGGGCGGGCAGGGGGCGCGGTGGGGCTGGGGCGCCAGGGACGGGAGAGGCCCCGCCCCAGGGAGAAATCCCAAGGCTGCTGCACCCCTCCCGGAAGAACGACGGGGCGCACGCCGCAGCGCGGGGAGCCCCTGCCCAGCCCCCGGGCCCGGCGCCGACGCCCTGAGCAGGCCGGGCCGGGGGTCACCGCGCAGCGCTGTGGAGGGCGCCAGTACCGTCAGTCAGCCCCGGAGATGCCGCCGCCCACGTCCAGACGCAGCCTGGAAGCCCACACACGCCCTTGGCTGTCGCCGCCACTTGCGCCGGGCGCTCTCGGCCTTCACCCTTCCAGTCCCCGACCCGGCGGTTACCTCCTCCGCAGCCTGGTAGTCTTCCATCTTCCCTCCTGCGCGTCGCCTCCGCCTTCCTGAGTAGCGCGCACTGCGCAGGCGCCCTCAGGCTCCGCCCTTCGACCTCCCGCCCCCCCACCCCGCTCCGGACCCGCCCCGCTCTAGGGCCCCTCCCACGGCCGAGTAGCGGGGCTGGGGACTCGGGATCCGCCCCTCCTCGGGTCCTCCCCCACCCCACCCCACCCCCGGTGGTTTCCGTGGGAACCCGCTCAGTATCTCCGCACAGGACCGCAGCAACTAAAACAAAACAAAGGTGCAAAAGCCATTCTCCTGTCCGGCCCTTCCCTCCAACTTGTACTGTGTGGAATAATTTGAACATTCAAATGGGTTCGGACATCTATTAACAAATTGTAAAGGGATTTCTGAATATGATGAGCCGCGTGAGAAATTGCTTTCAGTCTTCCTGGAGATCCAGGATTAGGAAACTTTAGCTTTGAACCAGACCTTCCTTTGCGGAGGTAAATTTTCTATGTAAATGAGTTTTTTTTTCTTTAACGACCATTAAAAAAACATTCTGGGTAGAAATTTTTTGTTAAATGCTGCACACTTCCTGGCTGCTTTAAGCAAACAGCTAAACAGACACTTGGATACAGGGGTCATTCAGCAAATTAGTAATCGTACAACCCTTGTACAAGAAGGGCTGGACTATGGGCACCTGTTTGCATATACTCTGAGGCTAAGATCTTTGCCTTTGGGGCTGCTTTTTCTGGTTTTACTGTGTCCTTGAAATCAAACTGTCACTTCTTACCACTCCAAAGCCCAGTTGCTAAAATTGACTTCCCAACCCCCCAAAGGAGGGCTGACCACAGGCCCTTGAGATGTGGTAGAATTAAGCTACAGAGCTCATTTTCAATTCATCAGAAACCCTTGCTTCTACCCTCTTAATCTAAAGTTCCATGAAGGCAGAAGCCATTTTGTCTGCTGATGTGTCCCCCCCCACCCCTTCAGTTGTGCCTGGCAGAAGTAGGTGTATAATTAAAATTGAACGAATGAATGAATTCCCCAAAGGTGTCAGTTCTGCCTCATGGCCAACTGCGGAGAGCTGGCTGATGGAGAAAGACCCCATCCCTGCCTCCAGAGGGCAGGTGAGCGGGGGCACAGTGGTGACAGACACAACACTGCTCTGCCTGGAGCACTTGACCTAAGTGACCGCTCTGACCTATGTTTTCCTTTTCGGTTCTTTTCGGCTTTGACTCACCTGTTTCTGACATTTCTTTGTCCTGGCCTCCTGGCCTTCCCAGGTTCACCTGAGATCCCATTTTAGGTGTCCTTCTCCCACCTGGCTGCTTCCAGGCCCACAGCGGCACCATGCCCCAGAGCCAAAAGGGTCTTTTCACCATCTTCCGGTTTTCTCGGGCCCCTCTGCGGTGGCCCTGGAGGCCCACTAGGTAAGTGTCTCAGAATTATGTGCAAAGCCAGAGTGAGCAGGTTCTGAGGGACAGTCTGCATTTGAATGTCGTCGTGAGGTTCGGGACATTGTTTAGCAATTGTTCCACAGCCTTTTAGGAACTTTCTAATTCCAACGAGTGTGAATGGCTGCCCTGGTGAATAGTGCGTCAGTATTTCAGAGACTTCGTGTTGTGCCTGAAACTCACCAGCACGTGCATAAATCAACAGAAAACACGTAAATGTGAATTTAAAAAAAAGTTACATGACGTTAGCTTCTGTGCATTGGGTGCTGCTCTCCGATTTTAACTATTAAAGAACACTCCTCAAATGATCGTGGCATATGGCCTAGTGAGTCTGCCCCTAGAAATGGAGAAATTGGTCTGTTCCTCTTCCGAAGTGTTTATCCACGTGTTCTCCACACATACACGTAACACTCACTTGGTTTAAGCCTCCGAGCTGGAGCTGAGGCTACAGAGTTGACTGAGATATGATCTCTCTGGCAAGTTTTTAAAAACAAACTTTCGGCAAACAGGGGGCCTTGAGTTCTCTAGGTTCAGTGATGGAGTGCTTGGAAAAATGTAGCGATATGGTGGGCTATTCTGCCTAGTGGTTGGACACTCTGTAGGGCTAAGGAGTTTGTAATCACCAGGGCGTTTGGGAGTCCACTAGCTGCCATTTCCAGCGCGCGCAGTCCGCCGAGATTGAACGTCCATCCCAAGTACTGAAGTGCCCTTCATCAGTCTCTGGAAGTCAGCCACATTTTAGAAAAAACGTTTCGTTTCTGCACAGTAAGTCGGTAGAGTGAATCTCTGGTTTGTTGTTCAAGGCGGGGGTGAGCTGTAGGTTGGCAGGTGTTGTGCGCTTTCTCCCTTCAAATCGAATCTCTTAAATACAAACTCTTTAAAATAAGGATTGGCGTTGCCAGTGCCTTTGTTTAGCAAGTGTGGGCCGCTCGTCACAGCCGTGTCACCCGAGAAAAGAGTATCACCAGGCACAGATGGGTCTCGCGGGGTTGTCTGTGACCCGCGGCCCCTCACCATCCAGATCCAGTCTTGTGGACGTTCGCGTTTTCCTGCCTTTTCCTGTGCCCATGAGCCTCAGATGCACCATGGAGTCACGACAATAGTAAGTCAACAATAATAAGAATAATTCAGCAGCAAAGTGGGCAATGCCGAATACTCAGGCCTGAGGAATTCAGTGCTGTAATGGAAAAGAAGAGAAACTTGTGGCTGACTCCTATCTCAAGTGAGAGCCCGCTGCTCTGAAATTACATGGGAACCGGGTTGGCTAGGAAATGCCGATCCTTAGATCTGCTGTGAGATCGGGCTGCAATCCCTCCGTGCCCGGAAGTGGCAGGCCCTCTTCCTCCTGACCCTGGCTACCCCCCCCTTCCCTGAGACCCCAAGATCCAGCAACTAAAGGATAACTTATGTCACAGTAGCAGCCTCCAGCTGGCATTTCTTCATGACTGGTTGATTTTTTTAAAAATATTTATTTGATAGAGAGAGGGAGGGAGAACATGAGCATGGGAGAAAGGCACAGGGAGAGGGGGAAGCAGGGAGCAGGAACCCCAACACGGGGCTCAATTCCAGGACCCCGGGATCATCACCTGAGCCGAAGGCAGATGTTTAGCCTACTGAGCCACCTGGGCACCCCGACTTTTGTGCTATAGTAGGCATGAAATAGTTGCTCAGTTCTGTGTATAAGAAAAGTATGCTAGATTGGTCAGCATAGGCTGAGTTAGCCACAAAAACAATAGGCCCTCGACTCCTGGGGGTTGATAACAACAAAGTTGTATTTGTCACTTAGACAATATGACCTGCTGTGGCTCCATCCTGTGTCTTGTCCATGTCAGAATCGTGGAGGGAGGATGAAGGGACAGGGAACGGTGGCCCGTGTGCTGGCTAGGAGGCACTGCTCGTAACAGGCAGGGGTCACCTCTGCTCACATTTTGTCATCCAGAGCAAGTCTCTTAACCAGTTGGAGTTTACAAGTAGGAACATTTAAGGAAGAAGAGGGCTGCAGCCCAGCACATGGAGCATTCAGAAGGTTTCCCTTGGTGATCAGTCACGTTCGCTCTCTTTGCTGACTCTTGACCGCTCACCCATTCTGGGGCTCTCTCCTTCCACTGCTGCTCTGGTCTAATCCCCAGGTTGGCCCTGTGTCACCTCTCTTTAGTTGCAGATGGGATCTAATTGATACCCATTCAATTTCAACACCCATCTCTTTTTCTTTTAAAGATTTTATTTTTAAGTCATCTCTGTACCCAATGTGGGGCTCAAACTCACAACCCCGAGATCAAGAGTTGCCTGTTTCCATGGGGCGCCTGGGTGGCTCAGTGAGTTAAAGCCTCTGCCTTTGGCTCAGGTCATGATCCCAGGGTCCTAGGATGGAGCCCCGCATCGGGCTCTCTGCTCAGCGGGGAGCCTGCTTCCCTTCCTCTCTCTGCCTGCCTCTCTGCCTACTTGTGATCTCTGTCTGTCAAATAAATAAAATCTTTTTTTATAGATTTTATAAATAAATAAAATTTAAAAAAAAAAGAGTTGCCTGTCCACCAACTGAGCCAACTAACTGATCCATCCAGTGCCCCTCTACACCCATCTTCCAACCCTTCCCTACTGTCCACTCTAGCCCGAGGCCTTAGACCCGTGGTCTCCAAACTTCTTTAATTTTGCTGTTGTAGCAGGAACAATTTTTGAGCATGTATCCCAAAATTATGTATGTATATTTCCATTGTGATACGTTAAACTATGAATCCATTTATTAAGCTTTCATCAAGTTTAAGTTTTAGCTTTTTAAAAAATAAATCTAAATGGAAGTTCTGATATTTTCTTGCTATGTCTTGCTGTTACAGGCTGAAGTGTGTCCCTCCTCAAATTTGTATGTTGAAGTCCTAACCCCCAGTACCTCAGAATGTGTCATTCTGTGTTTGGAAATAAGGCATATTTGGAGATGGGGTCTTTAAATAGACAGTTAAGTTAAAATGAGTTCATATGGGGGAAGGGGGCTAATCCAGTAGGACTGCCTCCCAGACAGCACAGAGATCTTATGAAGACAGAGAAGACAGCCATTCACAGGCCAAGGACAGAGGCTTCCAGAAAGAAACGATCCTCCCGACACCTTGATCTTGAACTTCTAGTCTCCAGAATTATGAGGAAATGAATTTCTGTGGTTTAAGCCACACAGTGTTACAGTATTTGCTCCAGCAGCTCTGGCTAAGTAATACACCTGCTTTGGAAATTATTATCATTGGGTTCCCTCATTCTAGAAGCATTTTCTTCCAAATATTCCTAAATGGATTCACTTAGTATCTTAGGCTGCAAACAATACTATGACTACTAAATAGTTTTTATGTATCAAAGATATTCTTGGGCTGGGGGTCCCCAACCACGGTCACTCTAGCAATTCCTGATGTGCATAATAAATGTCTGTGAATGAAAGGAATGAACTCAAAAAATGAGGAGAGAAGCTTGTGACCCTCACCGGAAAATGGCTCTAAAAGTCCACATGGTTTGTTCAAGGTCACTCTGCTCTGTTTCACCCCAAGCTTGCCCTCTTAATTCACTCTTGCCTCTCATCACAGCCCCCTACCCCCCTCCTGCCCACCTCTTCTCTTCTGCTGGTGGAATGCACCATGTCAGGTCAATATTCCCAGGGCACAGAAGAATGAGATCCAGAACTGAAGAGCCAGAGGAATGAGCCAAGTGAACCTCATTCACAGTAGAGGAAAGCCAGGCCCAGAAGTGTTCAGAGAGATCTGGTGACTCCCAAGGCCACACAATGCACCTTATCTTTGGTTGTCATCAGACTTGCCTGAATCATTCTCTCCATTCGAGTTCACACTAGCTCACCCTCAAAAGTGAGTCTGAGACCCTTAAAAGAGCCCAGTAAGAAAACGGAAACACAAGTCCAGAGAGTGGGAGAAGCTCTATGTAGTATAAATATCTGGCAGAGGACTCTGATCCTACATTTATAAAGAACTTCTTTAAGTCAATAACAGAAAGACAGTAAAACAGAAGACTTGAACAGGCCCTGCATTGAAGCAGATATCCACTTCACCAATAAGCATATAAAATATACTCAAATTGCTCAGCTACCCTAAATATCAGGGGAATGAAATCAAACCATAATGCCATACCAACACACATAGAATGGATAAACTAAGAAAGGCAAATAATATTAAGTGCTGGGGAGATGTGGAGCAACCGGAACTCGTTTTTGGTAACCACTTCGGGAGAATGTTTGGCAGCTTCTACTCATGTGGAGCATATGCTAACAATTCCATTTCTAGGCACAGAGGGAACAGAAACACAGACGAGTATTCACCCACACACCACAGAAGAATGTTCATGACCACACCATCCGTACTAGCCCGCACGATGAATCACGCAAATGCCCATCAATAAATAATACAGTAGAGAAACTTTGTATAAATCCATACAATATGCCACCACAAGAATGAACAAACTACATGTGAAACCACTTAAAAACCTAAAGTTTCAGCAAAGCTCGATTTTAAAGTAACCTTTCCCCTCTCTGCTGCAAACCTGCCCTCCTCCCTTCTTAGCCTTTTATTTCAGGAACCCAGGACCAGCCTAAAGACGTGACAAAGGAAAACTCCTGTCAAAATCCGCTAGCTCCTGTATTTCCCTATAAAACCCCCAAGCCCTTTCCTCCGGGCGGGGCTGGCAGTTTCTTGAAGGGGATAGCCTGCTGCAGCCCCCTTTGCCCTGCAAAGGAACAAAGCTGTTGTTCCTCTTTTTTTTTTTAAAGATTTTATTTTATTTTATTTGAGAGAGAGGCAGTGAGAGAGTATGAGCGAGGAGAAGGTCAGAAGGAGAAGCAGACTCCCCGTGGAGCTGGGAGCCCGATGCGGGACTCGATTCCGGGTCTCCGGGATCATAACCTGAGCCGAAGGCAGTCGTCCAACCAACTGAGCCACCCAGGCGTCCCTTTTTTTTTTTTTTTTTTAAGATTTTATTTTATTTTATTTGAGAGAGAGGCAGTGAGAGAGAATGAGCGAGGAGAAGGTCAGAAGGAGAGCTGTTGTTCCTCTTTATTCCCAACTCTGTCTTGACGTTATATTTTGGCTCCAAAGCGTGGAAGTTGGTTTTGTGTCAGCATGTGCAATGGTGTGGTTGGGTCTCATGAGCAGGCTGACCTAAAAGCCAGACCCAAAAGAGTTAACATGATATACGTTCACTTACACAAAGTACCAAAGGGGGACAATGAGTCAATGGCGTCGGAGGTCAGGCCAGCCATCATCTTCGGGGCAGGGGGTGGGGGGAGGTAGTAACTGGAAGGGCGGATGGCGGGGTTTCTGGGGTGCCGTTATAATTCTATCCCTCAATAGGGGTGTGTTCACCTTGGGAAGACTGAACAATCTTGTGCTTACAATTTGTATCCCATTTTCCATGTATCTATACTTCAGTGACAGGTACCCCCTTCCCCCCGACCCCCAAAGTTAATGCCAGGCTTGTTATTCTCCAGTTCACAGCGGTTCTTCAAAATACAGTCATTCACACTTGAGGTCCGTGTGAAACCCCCTGCAGAGGGCAACACGTTTGAATCTTCGAAGGCTCTAGTCTCTCTTGAGGTTTCCTTGGGGGGAGTGAAACGTTTCAGGGTTTCAGGAGCGTCAGCTTCGTCTGTCCTCCCGCTAAAGACCTAAACCGCTGGTGTGCAAGAGCCCCCGGGTGTGACTTCAGGTGGCTTCGCTGCCGGTCCCGGTGATGTGGGGACAGCCGCAGAGGCCCCGGGGCGGGCCGCGAGGGTGCACCGCTTCGGCTCCGGCCTGACAGGAAGGAAAGAGAAATGCGTCAGTTGTTCCAACATGAAGAAAAATTGACTTCCTTCTCTCCAGGACGGGCGCCCCTGTCTCTTCTCTCGAAGCAGATGCCAAGGTAGGAGAATATCTGAGTCCAGCCATCCGGGTGGGCTGTTCCGAGGGCGAGGCGGGTAGAGATGACAGTAATTGTGACTTCTCCTAAGTTAGCTACATTGAGAAGGTGGGAGACAAAACCAGAGATAAGTTAGAGGATGACTTGTAATTTATTGAATAGCATATGTTTAAAAAGTAGGGTGACCATCTAAAGGGAATGGAGAAAGTCCTTGAGACTGTGAATTTTTTTTTAAGGTGGTATATGTTTCGATGGTATTTATTTTGTATTTGTATTAGGTTTATTGCATTTGTTTGCTTCTGTGGCTTGTAAATTCGTGTACATAGAGTTTATTATTGTTCTGTTCTGGATCTACTTCATAAATTCAGATTGTTTTGGTCACCAATAATTTCTAGTTTGGACATGAAACATAAATATACTTTAAAAATTTTTTTAAAAGTTAATTAGTTGGGGTCTAATTTAAATTTCCTTTGGTTAAGCTTCTTTAACCCGCGAGCACATTTCTTAGCAAGAGGAGAGTTTATGAGAGGAAAATACATACTAGATAGTGAGGATCTACTATGAAGTTAGATTCAGTGTCAGAAAAAGATTACTCGGCCAAGATACTGGGACATTCTAACTTCTTAACTTTTCTGCCTGAATAAAGCATAAGGCTTTGAGGTTAAACAGCTCTAAATTGGAGTGTGATTTTCCGTAAATGACTTAAGTGCTCCAAGCCTCACCCTCCTCATCGGAAAATGGGCGTACTTACTTCACAATGTTGTAATGAAGACTGAGGTCATGTAGGCAGAGTCCTTGTCAGACTGGCCCAGAGTAAGTGTTAAATAAATAGTTGCTTTCAGTCCAACAACAAGGTTAGCAATTAGTATGAGTAGGATCCTAACAATGTAATCATCTTAATTCTCATTTCCTTACGCTTCCGTAAGAAGAGGTCATGTGTTTAACTTGGATTCAAAACTGCACTTTTGCGGGGAGGATTTTGGTGGCAAGCGGAAGCTCATCCCCCTTTCTCCTGTGTCGGGTAGGATTCGGGTCTTCTAGATTTCTAGATTCCCACATCCATGCAATCTCATATATTAAGAACTTGATGTTTATACAACTCATGGAGACTTTTAAGAGAACAAATACGACATTAGGCACAGGGCCTTGGACATGCCATGCAAGCCAGGGAGGCTGACGCTCGAGCCTCACCGGCTTCCTGGAAAAGCCACCTCTGATTAAGTGACAAGAGAGAAAGAATTGATAGACACGCATCTTGCCTCCCCTGGTAGAGGTGAACCCAGACCGGTTGGGGTTGGAACCACAGAGAGCCACGCCGCTCCACATTCATCTCCTGCCTTGGCCATGTGGACTGCTGTTCTTTGCAACTGTGACAGGCTTCCAGAAAGAACACACAGGAGCAAAAAGGGATGACCTTGTCACATGCAGCATCAGGGGTGGTGTCGTGACACACCAATTCCACCCCCCCACCCCCCACCCCCATGTCCCAGGCAGGGTGGCGAGGCTGTTCTCGAGCTGCAGCCTCTCAAGGAAACCGCTGTGGTCAGAGCAGAGCAGCGGGGCTTGGGGCCCCAGAGGTGACCCGCGCCGTGGCCCGTTGTAGGGCTGTGGCTGTCGGGCTTTGAGAAAATTCTGCAGTTTCCCTTCAACATCCTGGCAGCGCTCACAGTCCTGGTCACGTGCACACACGCCCCCCCACAATTTGCCACCTTGCCACTGTCCCAGTCCCTCGGTCAGGGGACAGGGTGGAAGGACAGGGGACCCCTGTCTGCAAGCAGAGAATGACTCCTTTCCTGGCCTCCTTGCTCTTCTCCCTCTGGGCTGCGGTGCTCGTGCTGCCCCCTTGGCAGGTCTGGAAGCCAGTCAAACTTTGCTGTGAGGCCTAGGAAGGAGACAAAACATTTTGTAGACATAAGGGATGGAAGTGTGGAGCTACATTTAGGAGCGGACCCAGCATCCCCCCACCCTCGGGGTTGCCTTTGTCCCTATCAATCTCTGAGAAATGTGCTATGGCTTGATGGCTGGTTCTCCTACTTTTGGGGATTCCCGCAGGGGGGACAGTCTGCAGGGAGGAACGTCTCTGCGTCCCACTTGCCACATCCCAGCCATTGCTCTAGGTCTCCGCCCAGCTGATGTACTGAATTCCCACATCAGTCCTGTGAAGCAAGGACAGCTCTCTAGGGCATCGAGGAAGCAGAGAAGGAAAGTGAGTCTCATGGAGATTAAGCCACTGGTCCAAGAGCACATGGCTATGCCAGGGAATTGGGTGGGTTTGATCCCAGATCGTCTGGTACCCCAACCAACGCAGAGACGGGACAGTTCAGTGTAGAGGGCTTCTCCAAGCGGCCGTGGGAGATTTTTCCTTCAACATGGTGCTGTAGTATTGGTTTTCTTTGTTAATTATGACGTATAATTAGGCTGGTAGTTGGAGTACTGTGAGCAAAGGCAGACACCATTGTAAAATTATAAACGTGCAATGGAAAAAGGAGGTCGGGGCTCCCCGTAAGTAAGAACAGAGCCCGACTTCTTTGCTTGGGACAGAATAAATGTGATCTAAGAGGCTGCCGGGTGAATGGGACAGTGACCGCATAAGGAGCAGCTCAGAAAAGTGGATCTGGGAGACTTCATCCCTCCAGCTAGGCGGCTGTGACTTTCTGCACGAGATCATTAAAACAAAACACTTTGCAGCGCACTTCTCACCTTCCAGAATAACTCAGATTTTCCCGAAGGCTGGAGCTTTCAGAACTGGGTGCTTGCCCGCTCACCGGACTATCCTGACTTCCTACTCTGCTTGAATTCATGCTTCCTGCTTTGCAAGCAAACCCACATGTCACAACATTCACTGCGTTTCTCAACACACTCCAACCATTAAGGACCAGCTTGGTGGGGGCTGAGGGGTCACTAAATCCCAATGTCGCCACTGGAAAGGACTCTTGAGTACAAACCAGAATGAAGTCAGGGTCCCGTTGGAGAACTATGCAAAGGAGAAGGGTGTTGTAATGAAGAAGGAGTGACTGATTTTGATTGTAAATATGGGGAAAGTTCCTGAATTAGGTAGCAATTATTCTGGGCCTTGAAAGAATAATGTTGATGGTCATGACACCATTACTACTACTGCTAATTACAGCTAATACTTATCACCTGCTTATTCTAGTGATGTGAGTACTGGATGTGTATCCACACGGTTAATCCTCACAACTACTCGCAGAAGTAGGTGCAGTAGTTCTCGGGATAGACAAGGGAATTCAATCCTAGCAGGTTCCGGTAACTCGCCAGGACTTAGCAAAGGGCACAGTTGAGCTCCTCACCCACGCGGTCAGGCTCCAGACCTGCTTTCCTGACTGTTCCCTCGCTGCCTATGAGTAGATTTGATTTTGGTGGGCAGAGGGGAGAGCAGGAGCAAATGCACAATGTGCTTGGGGAACAGTCTCGAATGAGTTCATCACGGGAGCATCGGAGCCCTCACTGGGAAGTGGGGATCAGAATAGGAGGACACCGGGTCAGGGGGTCAGGAAGCCCCTGTTCCTGCTTCGGAGCCTTTTTATGGGCAGTGGAGAAGCCGGGCTCCCGTGCTGGAGGAAGAACGCCACATTCTCGCCCTAGTATTGCTACATACACTGTCCCCCACCTAGCGAGAACCCCTCACTATTCCTCGGACCAGCTCCTCTCCCTCTCCCAGGCTCAATGGGCCTCACCTTTGCCCTGAAGACTATCCTTTCCCTCTGCCTCACCAATCGCTCTGTCCTGTCACAACGGCTCCCGTGGGTGACAGCCATCAGCGTGCCAGCCAGTGGTCACAGTCTGCTCTGCCCCCCGGCAGCTCTCCCTGTGACCCACTTCGTGACATTGACAAATGTTAACCTCCCACCTGACTCTGTCGTCCTAGACAGTAGTACGGAACACGGTACGAGGAACACGCAACCGATTTTCATAGGTTTCATGTCATTCTTTTACTACCTCCATGTTCTACTTCAAAACTTCACATCAGTCAGCACACCCACAAGAGAAGTGTATTGTTTTACCAATGTTTCAGTGAATACGACAAATATTCCAACATGGTTTCTACTATGGGTGACTAGGAATGGAATTTGTAAAGGTGTATGTCACTCTGCGAATGCCAGGACGTGGTTGAAATTCTGATTTTTCTTGGTGGTTGCCATGGGCCTGTGCTGCCCACTGACTCCATCTGCCACCCTAGAAACCTCTGTTGACTAGGAAGTTCACTAAAACACGATGAAACTTTAAAAAATTACAAATAAGTAAATTATTGTCAGGGGTCTGGGAACACTTTGTCTTGGATGAGTAGACGATGAACTAAGAAGAGTTTCAAGGAAGGGTTTCAATGAAGCATTTTTGAGTGATTTGCAAGATGGATCATACAGGAGACTGTCCAAGTTGGTGGTTGTTACAAAACTTCTAAGAATTCAAATGCCAGCCTAACTGTGATAAAGTGCAGAGCTTCCGTTCAAGAGGATTGAAAAAATGGACCTAAAATGATTCAAAGATATTGTATTGCAAGAAGAATTCTGAGCTCTCCACCACAGCCTGGAGATCAGATCTGAAAGTGCATATGCAAATTCATAAGCTGAAGCCCCAAAACCAAAAGAGTGAACCACCAATGAGAACCAACCATTCTCTCTTTCCCAAACTCTATTCTCCTACAAACCCAATAATGTGTTGAAACATGAACAAGGGAATTCTATAACTTAATTTGTAAGTGACCTTAGAAATGATTGGATCTTCTAATTCAGTGGTTCTTAAAACTATGAAACTTTTTTTTTTCAAGTAGGCTCCATGGGCGCAGAGCCCAGTGTGGGGCTTGAACTCATAGCCCTGTGACCAAGAGTTGGACACTTAACCAACTGAGCCACTTAGGTACCCTTTAAAATTATGAAACTCAGTGCTCCCTCATTACAGGAAATATACTGTGGTTCACCTTTTATGATTCAGAAATAGAATTCGCATATACTATAATCTACCTGCACACTATCCAGAAAGAGAATTCGCATATACTGTCACCTACCTACACACTGCTACTACTACAATGCAATTATCATGATAAGAGGAGAAACAAAAGGACTTTATAAGTTATATATTTTAATTACCATATAATATATACTTGGATATGTAATCTACATTAGAAGACCCAGTGAAGGTGTCAGATATTTGTGTAAATAGAGTCATGTTGACTATGACATTTACAAATGCAGATTGTTACAGTTCTTTATTTTATTTTATTTCATTTTTTATTAACACATAATGTATTATTTGTTTCAGGG
This sequence comes from Mellivora capensis, assembly GCA_004024625.1. Classification (NCBI taxonomy): domain Eukaryota; kingdom Metazoa; phylum Chordata; class Mammalia; order Carnivora; family Mustelidae; genus Mellivora; species Mellivora capensis. The sequence goes on from PISX010019676.1 coordinate 28,414, forward strand.
ATACAGGTCTGTGATTCATCAGTCTTACACAATTCACAGCGCTCAACATAGCACATACCCTCCCCAATGTCTATCACCCGGCCACCCCATCCTTTCCACCCCTCCTTCCCTCCAGCAACCCACAGTTTGTTTTCTGAGATTAAGAGTCTCTTATGGTTTGTCTCTCTCTCTGATCCCATCTTGTTTCATTTTCCCCTCCCTACCCCCCAGAACCTCCCGCCCTGCCTCTCAAATTCCTCATATCGGAGATATAATATGATAATTGTCTTTCCCTGATTGACTTATTTCGCTTAGCATAATACCCCTAGTTCCATCCATGTTGTTGCAAATGGCAAGATTTCATTTTTGATGGCTGTATAGTATTCCATTCTGTGTGTGTGTGTGTGTGTGTGTGTGTGTGTACACCACATCTCCTTTATCCATTCATCAGTTGATGGACATCTAGACTCTTTTCATAGTTTGGCTATTGTGGACATCGGTACTATAAACATTCGGGTGCACGTGCCCCTTCACATGACTACATTTGTATCTTTAGGGTAAATACCCAGTAGTGTGATTGCTAGGTCGTAGGGTAGCTCTATTTTCAACTTTTTGAGGAACCTCCATGCTGTTTTCCAAAGTGATTGCACCAGCTTGCATTCCCACCAACCGTGTAGAAGGGTTCTCCTTTCTCCGCATTTTTGCCAGCATCTGTCATTTCCTGACTTGTTAATTTTAGCCATTCTGACTGGTGTGAGGTGTATCTCACTGTGGTATTTCCCTGATGCTCAGGGATGTTGAGCACTTTGTCATGGTCTGTTGGCCATCTGGATGTCTTCTTTGTAATGTCTGTTCATGTCCTCTGCCCATTTCTTGATTGGATTTGTTCTTTGGGTGATAAACAATTCTTGTCAAAGTTCTAAGTGAAACAAAGTACAGCTTTCCTTCAATCAACAGAATGGTTGCATTCAGGAAAACTCAGACTATATTAAAATCCTGCAAAATATATTTTGTGTTTATATGAGAGTTACATTTTATCAGAGAATTATAATATTTTCCTAATTGAATTATCTGGTGAGGTAGTCAACATTTGCATGGGGAGGCAAGACAATTCTTTGTCACTGTGACAACCAAAAACACCCCACAAATTTCTAACTATGTAAGTGTGGTACCGTGCTCATGCCAATCCTAGGTGAGTTCCAGTGAGATGAAGCAATCGTGGCTCAAACGTGGTAAATGGAATATCCAAGCCACCAAGCCAAGCGGGACACTAGGAGGGCCCCAGACACCAAAGAGAAAATATCTTCCTTGGTTTCTGTGAAATCTTGCTATGAAGGGTCCTGGGGTGATGTCCAGAACCAATATATGACCCTGGCGTGATGCTCTCTGCAGTCCTAATGGCATCATTTCAAAAAGTTACCCCTGGTTTATAGAGGATCTGGAGACAGAGCCTTTAGGTTAAAGGAAGAAGCACATTCCATCTGAACGATAGAAGGCTTTACTCATAGTAAATATTAACCAAGTGCTTAAATGAGTGAAGGTTGACAGAAGTTAGGATCAAATATCCAAAAGTCAAGAATAAAAAACACAGAGGGGGGGGGCGCCTGGGTGGCTCAGTGGGTTAAAGCCTCTGCCTTCGGCTCAGGTCATGATCCCAGGGTCCCGGGATCGAGTCCCGCATCGGGCTCTCTGCTCAGCAGGGAGCCTGCTTCCCCCCACCCCTCTCTGCCTGCCTCTCTGTCTACTGTGATCTCTGTCTGTCAAATAAATAAATAAAATCTAAAAAAAAAAACAACCCAAAAAAACAAACACAGGGGGTTGGATACCAAACACCTATCCTCTGGTTTTTTAAGCTTTTTGTCAGCATCACCTGGGAACACCATGGTTTGATCTCTATTTGAAATGCTTTCAGTGAATTATGATTTGGTGCTAGCTTCTTAGCTTTAGGATCAGTATGATAATGACCCCTCAATTTTGCTGCTTCTGCTGAACCATGGCTCAAATAATTATTTTCTCAGGCTATGCCCTTTATACTTCAAGGAGGTCCTTCTCGTCTTCCTTTGGTTTATCAGAATGATATAGATCACATAGATTTTTGTCTTGTTTTGTTTCATTTTGTTTGGTCTTGCCTTGGCTACTAAGAAGGTCAGAAATACATCTAATGCTCAAGCCTGGTGACTGTTTCACCGCAGGTTCATGGTGGAACGATCTCTCTCCCCTTCCACTCTGTCACTGACGTCTCTCTAACTTTAATTGTCCTCTGTGTGCTTTAATCGTAAGCAACATCACAGTCCCGTTACACAGGGGATAGAGTGTAAATCACCAGGCAATCAGGTCATGTGCTAAGCACTTGAACAGTGGGTGGCACGTGGAAGGTACTCAGTAAATATTTATTGAATGGATGGATGGATGGATGGATCCAAGAACAACCAAATTCTACTTTTCCGTAAGTAGGAGTGAATGGTCACTGGGGGGAGGATAAGCTCCCTCCCATCCATGAAAAGGGCCCTTCCCACTGGAGGCCCACAGCCATGTGATAGAGTGTAAGGAGCATTTTTATGTGATAAGTGAATCCTATATTTCTTTTTTTTTAAAGATTTTATTTATTTATTTATTTATTTGACAGACGGAGATCACAAGCAGGCAGAGAGGCAGGCAGAGAGAGAGGAGGAAGCAGGCTCCCCGCTGAGCAGAGAGCCCAATGCGAGGCCCGATCCCAGGACCCTGGGATCATGACCTGAGCTGAAGGCAGAGGCTTTAACGCACTGAGCCACCCAGGAGCCCCTGAATCCTATATTTCTATAAAACCCAACTTCCCGAGTGAGTGAACATTTGCTTGTGCCAGGATTCCCCCAGTAAGTCAACTTGTTGCCATCATTCCCACCCTGTACCGCATGGGAGAGCCAGAGCGTGAAGCGCAGAAACCACAGGAAAAGAAAGCTCAGTGCACACAAATCATGTGTTTTGAGACAAATGCAAAAATCTTCATTGAAATTACTTGAGGATTGGGTCAACTGTATAGTTCGTGGTCCAGTGGTAAATAAGAAGGAAGAACCAAGAGGCAAGTTCAGAAGAAATCGGCTCATAAAGTTGGCGACATATCAGCCAGTTTGCACCTTACCCTTTGTTGCTTGATTGTACGTTATTCCATATCGCTTTCCTCTATTCCAGAGACTCAGAGCCTCGGGGAACTAAGATCTGCAAGTTCCATCTGTCCCTCCAGAAACTGGGGGCCAAAGAGGATCAAGACTTTGCACCCGTCACACAGGGATTACCAGCCAGTCTGGGCTAGAGCCCAGAGTCCTTGTTGCTTGGTCATTTCACCACCTTCTGGATAGGAAGCCTTTGGAGGGCAGGCACTGGTGAGTACTTGCCTAAGGACTAGAGGCCGAGAGTGGCCCCTTCAGAGCCCTGAGCCTTCCTCCTCTTCACTTAACCTGTGTATCTGGGAAAGCTGCGCATGGTCCTCTGTCCCACAACAGAGTAACTGACAAATCTAGACGCCCTTAAGCCATGACTGCTTAGCCTACAGGGCCATGGACTTGGAGGGGAAAAAGCTTACATCGTCCTCCAATGAAAATGTAGCCCTTCTTTCCATTATGAATACAGACATCAAACCAGAGCAGAACTAGCAGGATGGGTAACTGTCATTAATAGAAATCACCCATATTTTCATACCATGATGCATGTTATAGATATTTCAAAATATTACTTACAATCATCACTACTTTGGAATTACAGTAGTTGTTAGATCACTGCTAGATCTCATTATTTCATGCATCAGTGAACATATGTATTACTATGTTAAAACATTTCAGTATCAATGATTTCCTTTGTAATTCAGTGCATTTTATTTTATGCATTTAAGTATACAGGCTTCACCAGGCTACCAAAGATTAAGGAGAGGTACTTAACCCTTTTTCCTTAAAGAAAAGTGATCCCTTAGGGCTCTATTAGCATCTTATTCAGTGACTTGTTATGTATCATAAATTAATATACTGTGGATTTCTGCTGAAGCCCAACAAAAGTTTAGCTTCTAAAGCAGTGAAAGGAAGTCTTATTCCTGAGAAATTCATGTAGATTTGATAGCAAAATGATGTTACCGAAAGTATATTGTCTTGATCTACACTTTCTGCATTTCACTGATATATATCTAGCCATGCTTTATCAATGCCCCGCCATGTTCTTGGTTGGGGGAGGAACAAGTTGAAGGTCATGTAAGCCCAATGTCTCCAATAGGAGGAAAAAAGCAGGGGAATATATGCAGAACCTTTCAACCAGCATTAAACAGAAATAAGACCCCATGGATAAGACATCCTTGAAAACCATTAAAAACCACAAATAATTGATGGTGGTGGGGTGTTCCTTCGTACTTCCCCAACTGATTACATTTTTTTGAGTTTTGAAGTTCATTGTAAAAATAATAGCGAAGTATTGAACACACTGAGTACTTCTCATGTATTTTCAATTAGGATGATGTATGTTAAACACAGACCTTTATACCTCTGATCGCTGGAGATACTGGACTTATCTTAGAATAATCCAAGCTCAGAAGTCTGTGGCTTTTAGAAACACGAGAACGCCAATTTTAACCCAATTTAAAATCTTATATTATCACGATGGCAGAAGGTGCAAAGGTCTGTGTGGAACGTTTTGTGCATCCAGAAGTGATGTCGCAGACAGACACAAGCCAGGAAAATGAGGCCATTCTTGTTGTCTTTTTTTTGCAGGCATTCAAAGGCCTGGGCTTTTAATGACCATTACTCCTGCCCCGAAGGCACTGGAGGGGAAGAGTAGCTTCTGAATGTCCTCGATAGTCTTCTAACTGCCAGTTCTGAGTTCCCTCAGATTGGGGGATCACTTCCGCTTTTGCAGAAATTATCTGCTTGGAGCCATGCCTGATTTGTAGCAATCTCTGGCAAGACCTCAGACCAGAGATATGCTTTTGGCTTAGACGGACACCGGAGGCAGCAGTGGGGCTCCGTGGAAAGGCTCCCCGGGTGGCACGAGGTTCTGGGACCCGCGAGTCCAGCTGGGGGGGCGGCCTCTTGGGGCTTTCTTCTCCCGAGGAGTGTGACGCAGTTAAAAAGGAAAAAAAGAAAGGCCAAGCAGCTGCCGATGAAATAAGAGAAGGCGCACTTTGAAGCACGTGGGGCTGTTCCGGGGCGCTCTGAGCTCATGCACAGCCCAGGGGCGCTCGGTCATGGAGTGACCCTCGGCTCGGGTCTCCGCACCAGAGAAGGCATGGCCGGGAAAGTCAGGCTGGATTCCCTCCAGGAGCTGGAACGCGAGGTCGTCCTCCAGGTCCTGTACCGAGACCAGGCGGTCCGGAGCATCGAGGAGGAAAGGATCCGGTATGCTGTCCTCCGCGGCGCGCGAGTCTTGGGGTTTTCCTGCTTTGCCGCCTGCTGCCGCCTGCTTGCTGGGGCATGCGGGCGTCCCCCCTGCGAGGGGCCCGGGTAGCCCTGCCCCCTAACCGAGCTCCCCACAGTGCGGGCGCAGGGAGGCTGCCCTTGTCGTTGACTTAAAATAATGCCTTTTTGTGCCAAGTGTGTTGTCTGGTGCTTATCCCTTTGCTACTTGGGGGACTAATTCAAAGGAAGGTCTGCAGGCTTCTGCTACGCCTCTCAAGGGACAGACCTCCTGCGAAGCGTTGCCTGAATTGTTGGTTGGGGAGGGGGTCACCGAGGGCGCACGGAAAAGTTGAGAAAGCCGCGTGGAAACAGCAGGTCTGCTGCGGTGCGCTCCCGTCGTCGTCTTTGTGCGCTTTTGCTTCCAACTTGGCTTTGGGGGGGGGGGGGGCGTAAAACGTGAACCTGCTCAGCCTGTTCTTTGATCTGTCAACGGGAAATTTCTTTCCTTGTCTGTCTAGAAGCCGCACGCGCAGTGGGTGTGAGTTAACACTTAACAGAGCAGCACTAGACTCTCAAAGCTGCCCAGCGGCAGCAGCCAAGATCCACCTTACCAAGGGCGGAGTCATGGCCGGGTCATGTTTGTCAACGTCTGTAGAGGACGCCAAGGCTAGCAAATAAGTACGTGGACCTGGCTTTTGCTTTTGTTTTGTTTTTATTTATTTTTTATTTTTTTAAAGATTTTATTTGACAGAGACACAGGAGGGAGGGAACACAAGCAGGGGGAGTGGCAGAGGGAGAAGCAGGCCTCCCACTGAGCAGGGATCCTGATGCGGGGCTCCATCCCAGGACCCCGGGATCATGACCTGAGCTGAAGGCAGACGCCCAGAGACTGAGCCACTGAGGCGCCCCGATTTTGTTTTGTTTTTAATGGCAGAACTCTTTTAGAGTCTGCCAAGAAAAAGACACATAAAATAGATAAAATTCGGGGCAACCCAATGCTTGAGGAATGAAATTTGCGGGTTAACTGGAAGATACAGTGTTCTTTATTCTATCCTCCCCTGTTGTCCCAAGGCTCTCTGAAATGGACTTGTACTTTTTTCTGCTAAAAAGTATAATACGCTGAGCAAAATGGAATTGTCTCTGATGATTCGAGGTCTTTCGGTGATTTAGAAACATCCTGAATACCAACAAAGTAGCAGGGACTCTGTGGTCAAGAGGTTTTGTTCCCGAGGGCACAGACCGCAGCGCAAGTCCTACAAGTGGAATGAACACGTTCTAGCTTCTTGGGGCTGGCTTCTCTCTTCTAAAAGTGGCTAGCAGAGACATTTCATAAAAGAATGTTCTGGTTACTAACACCTCTTCCAGGTCCAGTGTAAGGTCCTTTAGCACTTGGGCTGTTGTCTCGGGGAAATAGGGACTAGAAGTGAACCGTCCACGCACTGAAAAAGAAAACAAAAGAAAACAAAACAAAAACCACAAAACAATAGTTGGGACGCCTGGGGGGCTCAGTCTGTTAAGCATCTGCCTTTGGCTCAGATCATTATTCCGGAGTCCTGGGATCGAGTCCCACATCAGGCTCCGTGCTCAGTGGGGAGCCTGCTTCCCCCTCTACCTGCTGCTGCCCTGCTTGTGCTCTCTCTCTTCTCTCTCTCTGACAAATAAATGAATAAAATCTTTAAAAAACAGTAGCAAAAGCAGAAACTGAGTTCAGTAGTTTTGTTGGGTAACTTAATGACAAGGGCAGGCATGTAATCTTTATAGATCTTTCCATGTCTTCTATATTAAAATTGATGCTATTTTCTCTGTCTGTGTTTGGTTTTGTGCTCTCTCTGTCCTTGCTAACCATTATGATGTCCTCTGGGCATGGAGAGATGAGCCTAGAACAAAACTAGTGGCTAACTCCTCCGTGCCACGCAATTTTTAGGCTTTGCCACTGAATCCTCCCAGCATCTGTGGGAGGTGAGCTTTTTCTCATCTCTGTTTCACCGTGGAGAAAATCTCTGAGCCTCCTTCTGGAGAGATTGCGTGAGATCCCTAGTTCACACAGCCATGTTGTTAGCCGGGCGTGGTGGATGCCAAAACCCCTTCTTTCTTCTCTTGCCGGGAGCAGTATTATCGGGGTCCTCGCCCTGTAGGGGTATGTCTGGCTTCTGTCCTTTCATTCATTCATATCTTGTCACTTCACTCTTTGGGCCGCAGGAAACTGAAGACGCACTTGCAGCACCTCCGCTGGAAAGGAGCAAAGGGCGTGAGCCAGGAGCACAGAGAGAAGTCATGTGCACGCTGTCAGTGCGAGCTGGGGTTTCTGCTGAACCGGGGGGCCGTGTGCAAGGGCTGCAGCCACCGCGTGTGCTCGGAGTGCCGAGTGTTCCTGAGGAAGACCAGTGCCTGGAAGTGCACCGTGTGCTTTGAGGACAGGTGAGATGGCCGGGGTGCTCACGTTCCCCCGTGGACTCTGGCCACGTGGACAGTCCCAGACCTGCTGCTGACAAAGGCGCTGTCACTCCTCAACGTTGATCGGTGTTTACAGAGGGCTTCGTAGGAAGCTACCATCCTAGACTTGGAAGTTACAGTAATTTAAAAATCAATTGTATTATGTAAAAAGGGTTTTTTTTCTTTTAATTTACAAACGTTTGTTTATAATGGCTAAGGATGGGTTAATCCAGGAGTGAAGATTCATCTGGATTTCATAACTAGATGACTAAATTTTCTTAGAGCTTAATTTGTCTCTTTCAGAGAAAGTCAAGTGAATTTTATTTTAAGATTTTATTTATTTATTTGACGGAGAGAGAAAGATCACAAGTAGGCAGAGAGAGGGGGAAGCAGGCTCCCTGCTGAGCAGAGAGCCAGATGTGGGGCTCGATCCCAGGACCCCGGGATCATGACCTGAGCCGAAGGCAGAGGCTTAACCCACTGAGCCACCCAGGCGCCCCAGTCAAGTGAATTTTAACATAGGGAATATTAGAGTGAGCCTGTGTAGCATTACTTATTTATAAGATTTTATTTATTTATTTATAGAGCAGGGGGAGGAGCGAGGGAGAGGGAGAGAGAGAATCTCAAAGAGTCTCCCCACTGAGCATGAGACCCCACGTGGGGCTCAATCCTAGGACCCCAAGATCACACCCGAGCTGAAATCAGGAGTCGTATGCTTACCTTACTGAGCCACTCAGGCACCCTATGTTATTATGTTTTAAAATATTTTATTGAGGTAAAATTGACATTACATTGATTTCAGATGTATAACATAATGACTTGATATTTGTATACATTGTGAAGCGATCACCACAATAGATCTTCTTACCATCGTCTTTATATGTACTTCACCTCTGAATGGTGGAGTATTCTTGGTTGGAAGCTTTCTTCTTTTCAGCACTTTGGATTGGATGTATTATTCCACTCCCTTCTGGCCACAAATTTCTTTTTTTCTTTTTTTCTTTTTTATTTCTTTTCAGCGTAACAGAATTCATACATAGTTTTACACCACACCCAGTGCTCCAGGCAATGCGTGCCCTCCACAATACCCACCACCTGGCTCCCCCAACCTCCCACCCCCCGCCCCTTCAAAACCCTCAGGTTATTTTTCAGAGTCCACAGTCTCTCATGGTTCATCTCCCCCCCAATTTCCCTCAACTCCCTTCTCCTCTCCATCTCCCCATGTCCTCCGTGTTATTTGTTATGCACCGCAAATAAGTGAAACCATATGATAATTGACTCTCTCTGCTTGACTTATTTCACTCAGCATAATCTCTTCCAGTCCCGTCCATGTTGCTACAAAAGTCTGGTATTCATCC
>PISX010019677.1:0-37551 GCA_004024625.1 Mellivora capensis
AAGACATCCAGATGGCCAACAGACACATGAAAAAGTGCTCCACATCACTCGGCATCAGGGAAATACAAATTAAAACCACAATGAGATATCACCTCACACCAGTCAGAATGGCTAAAATGAACAGGTCAGGAAATGACAGATGCTGGCGAGGATGTGGAGAAAGGGGAACCCTCCTACACTGTTGGTGGGAATGCAAGCTAGTTCTCTTCTCTTAATTCATGTTACACCGATGGTAGAGACTGAGACAAGGATTTGGGTGCAGGTAGATTACTTGCAAGGTGATTCCAGAAAGAATGAGGAAGGGAGTGGAAAGAGTAATACAGAAAAGAAGGGGAAACCAACATAAAGACTCACTTCTGTGGGATCTCTCTGAAGAGAATAGTTTCCAATTTGTCTGTTCTGGGGATAGTTAGGAATTTATTCACCAGTTGAAGATTGCCTTCTTGGTTATTAATTCCTCTGAACATGTAGGAGATCCAAAAGGTCAGGAAAAGACACAGGGCTGGACATAGAAATGAAACTCCATCTGTGTAAGGGTGAGCTTAGATAAATCTGTCCATTGAAGTTGTGGTTGAACTCATAAGTAAGATGTGATTTCCAGCAGCAAAATCACCTGCTCCATTATTCCAGAATAACAGACAAGATCTCAGAGAGATTAATTATTTTCCTGAGAATACTTGAGTAGCAATTGGCAGATCCAATCTTCAATTCTGGCTTCCTGGCTCCTGGTTCTTCCCATCATACCACACTACCTCCAAAAATTGCAAGCACTTTATGCTTGTGTGGGAGCTCTAAGCATTTGCCCCTTCCATAGTTCCTTGGTGTACCACAGTGGCTTGCCCTGAACACCACTGATCAGCCTCTAAATCTCCTTTAACATCAGAACTTGGACATAGGGTCTTCATCCTTTTTTCTTTTGCATCCCCTAATTTCCCTCATAACAAAGATAGTGCACTGTGCATTTTATTTCAAGCACTGGTTTGTAATATATTCATGGGTTGTGAAATTAGTTTAGTGGGCTTCATCTAGAATTTTAAAAATGAAATAGATGAGAAAAATATTGCAAATGCCTGGTTTCTCTCATTTCCAAAATGATTGTTTCCAGCGTGCGCGTGCGTGTGTGTATGTGCGTGTGTGTGTGTGTGCGCATGTGCATGCTTTAGGTATCTACCAGGAGCTTATTTCATATAACTCATCTTGGATAAAAACTTTGAAAGTCACTACTTTGGTGCTTGATAATGTTCAAAACACCTGGAGTAAAATCCCAGTGCCACTACACATTAGCTGGATGTGTATTCTTATCTGCAAATATTACCAACCTGCAGGGCTGTTGAGGAGAATAAATGGATTACTATATATAAGGTGTTGAGAACAGTGTCTGGCACATTAGGATCAATAGGTAAATATTACTGTTATTGCAAATGTTCAATCAATCCATAAAGTATACATTTCTGTGCAATCTTTTTTCAATATGGAACAAGGGAGATGAAAATCACCAACATTTTAAAGTGTTTAGACGACTTATTTTTGGGATGGAATTAAAATAAAAATTTTCTGGGGCACCTGGATGACTCAGTTGGTAAAGCCTCCGCCTTTGGCTCAGGTCATGAACTCCAGATCCTGGGATCCAGCCCTGTGTCAGGCTCCCAGCTCAGTGGGGAATCGGCTTCCCCCTCCCTCTGCCTCTTTCTCCTGCTCATGCGTTCTCTCTCTCTCTCAAATGAATGAATAAAAATATTAAAAAAAAAAAACATAAAATAAAAATTTCCCCAAAATTTCTATGTATTGTCTCCTAACTGTCCCTCATTAGTAAATGTTATAGCTCTATACACACAGCATTTATTAATGTATTTATTAATTTAAATTGGGAATATCTTAAAATTAATGTAAATATTTTACATCAGAAAGCTGAACTATATTAAAAATATTCATTTTGTCCAGTATCCTGAGGATAAATAATCTGTATAATATGGCCTATGTCGTAAATAGTCTTACAGTCTAAACAAATAACTTTAAATTGCCATAAACTAAAACAGAATTATACTTTCTAGCTCAGAACAACACTGCAAACTGGGCTTCTTGACTGTGACCTCCAAATCTTGAATGAGTGTGGGCATGTTCTGTTTTTATAATCTAGGGTAGTCATTCCTAAATAGAGTGTACATCAAACTCATCTGGGGGACTATTAAAAGCAGTTTCCCAGTTGCACTGGACCAATTGTATAGGAAACCATGAGAGAGCCCTCAAATCCATTGTGTAAATAGTATTCCTGGGAGGTGACCTTGGATCCAAAAATAAGCAGTTTTGAGAATTGAATTTGCTGATTGCTCTTTCTTAGGTTGAAATAATGTCACTGCAATTATTTTTAGTAAATCTGCAACCATTATACAATAATCACGGGTTCTCCAAAACCAACCTCAGAAAATCATGGACCCTAAGATCCTGAAATGTCAAGTAAGGATCTATAGTTTTCTTCAAAAAATGTCTTAAAATCTAGGTATATTTTTAATAGAGAATGTATACATTCTATTATAAGTGAAAAATCTGTATTATTAGATATACTATTTTCATTTTTCTAATACATATACAAATGAGAACATAACAATTAACATGAAATATGTTAGTTCTTACACCACCTAAAATCATCTGTATGAACCACCCTATGGGAAATACTCTTTATAAGTAAGAGGAGATAAGCTCCCATTTGTCTTGCCTAAAAGCCCTTCAAATACATGTACCTGCTAACATTTCTCCAGGCTAAATTTCCGTATCTTAACTACTCATATGAAATGACTTCCTGACTACTCTCTATCCTATCAACCTTTTTTAGATGCTCTCTGGTTAATCAAAATAGCTTTTAAAATGTAGAAGCTTCTCTAAGGTGTTAATTTATGACTTGTCTCTGGAAAATGTAAGCATTCCACTATAGCTTCCTTTCCTGCATTGCAAACCTAAGGGACTCTTTTCCAAAAAGTGTAAAAGAATCAGTGGAATTTCTTACAGTGCATTAAATTTCTCTTTCTGTTTCTTCTTAGAAACAGATCAGAAGTGAGAGTTTGCCTTTAAAAGAGGACATTGGGAAGAATATCAAATGTACTTTTTTCTAAGGATAAATAGCATAAAGTAAATACCCCACACATTCAACATTTTAATTATTTTTTAAATTTTGAGATAATTGTGGATTCATATACAGTTGTAAGAGATAATACATAGAGATCTTATATACCTTTTGCCAGTTTCTCCCAATGGTAACATCTTCCAAAAACTGTAAAACATCACAATCAGGATAATGACATTAATGTAATCAAAATATAGAAAATTTCTATTACCACAGGGATCCCTCCTATCACCTTAGTCTAGTAAATTTCCTCCCAACCTGAATTTCTCCTTACCTTTTGGCCTTTATTCTAGTAATTTGTGTCACATCAACAGGGGTATATAACGGAATCACACAGTATGCACATCTGATGATTGGCTTTTATCACAACATCCTCTTGAGATCAATAATTCTTCCTTTTTCATTGTTGAGTAGTTTTCCATGTTATGAATACACCACTCTTTGTTTAACGATGTACTATGAAAGAAGAATTAGGCTATTGCCAATTTTGGGCTATTACAAATAAAGATGGTATAAAATTTATGTGCATGTTTTTGTGTGAATATATTTTATTTGTATTTCCTTGAGATAAATTCCCAGAAGTACAATTGGTGGGCAATATGGTAGTCACATATTAACTTTTTGAAAATGCTGCCAAAATGTATTCCAGATGTCTGTACCATTTTAACTTCCCACCAGCAATTTGTCAATGATCCAATTTGTCCACATCCTTGACAGCGTTTGGTGTTGTCACTATTTTTTATTTTAGACATTATTTTTTATTTTTTTTTGAAGATTTTATTTATTTATTTGACAGGCAGAGACCACAAGTAGGCAGAGGCAGGCAGAGAGAGAGGGGAAGCAGGCTCCCTGCTGAGCAGAGAGCCCGACATGGGGCCCGATCCCAGGACCCTGAGATCATGACCTGATCCAAAAGCAGAGGCTTAACCCACTGAGCCACCCAGGCACCCCATGAGTTTTGCTTTTGATGTGAAGTCTATCTTAAAACCTGTTGATTTTCTGTTTGTCTAAAATTTTTATGGTTTTCTGCTTATATTTAAATGTATTTTTAGGGCACCTGGGTGGCTCAGTGGGTTAAGCTGCTGCCTTCGGCTCAGGTCATGATCTCAGGGTCCTGGGATCGAGTCCCGCATCAGGCCCTCTGCTCAGCAGGGAGCCTGCTTCTCTCTCTCTCTGCCTGCCTCTCTGTCTACTGTGATCTCTCTCTGTCAAATAAATAAATAAAATCTTTGAAAACATTTTTAAAATAATAATTACATAAATTTATGGTCCATTTTGAGTTAATTTTCATATACAATTTGGGAATTTAGTCAAGTCTAGTTTGTTTCATTTTCTTTTGTTTTATTTTGCCTATGGATGTTCAATTTTTCCAGTACCATTTACTTAAAATATAGTTTTTCTCCACTGAATTACTTTTGAGCATTTGTCAAAAATCAGTTGGGCATATCTGTGTGTTTGTCTTTAAAAGAGGACTCTTTTTTATTCCATTGATCTATATGTTTATACCATCATTAATGTTACCCAGTCTCAATTGCTACAGGTATAACAAATCTTGAAATTGACTAGACCGATTCTTCCCACTTTGGTCTTTATTTTTTGTTTGTGTCCAAAATTATTTCGGCTATTCTGATTCCTTTGCTGTTCTATTTGAACTTTAGAATTATCTTGTCCATATATGCTCCCCTAACCCCCCAAAACTGTCTAGAAACTTAATATAAATTGTGCTAAATCTGTATAACAATTTAGGGAGATTTGACATCTATATTATGTTGAGTCTTTCAGTTCATGTACACTATATATTTCTCCATTTTATATAGATTTTCCTTGATTTCTTTCATTGCTGTTTTGCAGTTGTCAGCATATAACTCCTGTTCCTGTTTTGTTAGATTTGAATGTAACTACTATATTTTGAGTGATTACTAATGGTATGGTATTGTATTTTTATTTTCATTTGAATTCACGTGTTCATTGCTAGTTTATAGAAATGCAATTGATATTTTGTGTTTATTCTATAATCTCACTGGACTCACTTATAAGAATACCAGGGGTCTTTTTTATAGATTCTTGCTTTTTTGCACTAGCTACTAATTCCTGCATTATGTTGAGCAAGAATGGTAAGAGCAGACATTTTTGCTTTGTCTCCCATCTTAGGGGAAGAACATTCAGTTTTTCACCATTAAGTATGCTAGCTGTAGGTTTTTGTCAATGCCATTTATGAAGTTGAGAAATGTCCTCCAATATTTCTATTTTTATCATGAGTGAACGTTACATTTTTATGAAATTCTTTCACTTCATTTATTGATATTCTTATGTGATTTTTCTTCTTTAGCCTATTTATATGTTAGTTTACCTTGTTTGATTTTCAAATATTTAACCAGCTTCACATCCCTGAGGGTGGAGGTGCGAAATTCTGGTCAGTAACCATGTACAATTATTTTTATATATTGCTGAGTTCTACTTGCAAATTTTTTTTCTTAAAGATTTTTGCATTTGTACTCATGAGGAGTATATATGTATATACACATACAACAACTGTTATGTAGGAACTTCATATAAAATTAATTCAAAATAAATAGTGAAGAAGCTTCCCTCTTCTGTATTTCCCAGAAGAGTTTGTGTAGAATTGATGTTGATTCATCTTTAATCCTTTGGTAAAATTCCTTCCTGAAACTCTCTGGGTTTGGAGATTTCTTCTCTGGAGGTGTTTTAAAATTATGAATTCAAGTTTCTTAATAGGCATAGAACTACCCAAATAATATATTTCATGTTTGTTGAGTTGTGATAATTTGGGTTTTTTTCAGAAATTTGTCTTTTCATAAAAGTTTCAAATTTACGAGTTAAAGGATTTAAAAAATATATCCCCTTATCCTTTTGATGTCTATAGTGATAGCCCCTGTTTCATTCCCAATAGTGCCTCTTCTCTCTTTCTTTTGTCAGTTTTGCTAGAGTATTGTCAGCCTCATTTATCTTTTCAAAGACTTAGCTCTTTGCTTCATTGGTTTTCTCTATTTTTTCCTTCAATTTCTTTGATTTCTGCTCTTTATTGTTTTTGGTGTTACCTTTTTTCCTGTCGATTCTGTGCTTTCTTTACTCTCTAAGTTCTTGAGGTTAAAGCTTATATTATTGATCTGAACTCTTTTTTGAAGTGTGTAGTTAGTCCTCTAAATCTCCCTTTTAGTCATATGCCCCAAATTTTGATATGTTGTATTTTTGTTTTCATTCAATTAAATATATTTTTGATTTTCTTCAAAACTTCTTTTTTGACCCTATGAATTATTTAGGACAACATTATATAGTTTCCAAGTATTTGGAGGGTCTCTGTTTCTTTCTGTTGCTAACTAGTTTATTCCACTGTGGTCAGAAAACAGGCCCTATTTGATTTTAGTTCTTTTAAATTTGTTGAGGTCTGCGTTATTGCCCAGTATATGTTCTATTTTGGAACTTGAAAAGAACGTATGTTTGGCTGTTGTTGTTGGTTGATGATGTTGTGGAGTTCTATAACCTCACTGATAATCTGTCTCATTCTATTAATTATTTAGAGAATGGTGTTAAAGTCCCCAGCTATAACTGGATTTGTTTGTATCTCATTTTAGTCTGATAGCACTTGCTTCATATATTTTTCTATTGTTTGCTACATATACTTTTATGATGCTATATCTTCTCGGTGCACTGACCCTTATATCAGCATAAAATATGCCTCTCTGGCTGTGGCAATTTTCTTTGCTCTGAAGTGTACTTTATTTGATATTAATAGAGCCCTTCCTATTTTCCTTTGATTAATATTTTCATAGTATATCTTTATATTTATATCTATCTATCTAGATCTATATCTATTTTTATTTATATTTATATTTTCAACATGCCTGTGCTGCTATAGCTATAGTAAGGTTTTATAAACAGCATATTTTGGAGATGGTTATTATCCACCATGATAATCTGTCTTTTAATTAGTGTATTAAAACCATTTATATTTGATTTTAATGTTGATATATTTGGCTTAACATTTAACATTTTTTCCTTTGTGTTATCTGTCACTTCTCTATTTACATTTTCTTGTCTTCCTGTGAATCACTTGAACATTTTTTTAGAATTCCATTGTGATTTGTCTATAGTAATTTTGAGTGTATTTTCTTATATAGCTTTATTAGTGGTTCTCTAGGCATTATAGTATATATACGTAATTTATCAGAGTTTACGGGTGTCATTTTACCAGAGAGAGTAAAGCATAGAAAGCTGACTTCCTTTTAAGTCCCTTTAGTCTCCTCCATTTATAATATAATTATTTTAAATATTTCCTTCAAATACATTTAGAAACACATCAGACAGTGTTATGATTTTTGCTTCAATTGTCAAAGATAATTTAGAAAACTCCAGAGGAGAAGAGCCCACTAAACTGATCCACAGTTTTGCTTACTGTGTTAATTTTTTTCTCTCGGATGTTCCAGGGTTCCTCCTTTTATTATTTTCTTTCTGTTTAGGTAACATTGTCTAGCCATTCTTTTAGGATAGGTCTGCTGCTAACAAAATGTCTTAATTCCCCTTTTTCTTTATTTCCTCTTGATTCTTTATTTTCTCCTCATTCCTGAAAAATGTATTTCCTGTGTTAAGGATTATGATTGACAGTCCCCTTCTTGAGCATGTAAAAAATGTCATGCCACTTATTTTCTGGCATCTCTATTTTCTGATGAATAAAATGCTGTCACTCTAATTGTTTTTGTTTTGTTATTGGTAAGATGTCATTTTTTTCCGGCTGCATTCAGTAATTTTTGTCTTTAGTTTTGAAGTTTAATTACCGTGTGTCTTGATATGGATGTCTTTGGGTCCATCCTATCCTAGGTTTACTCAGCTTTTCGAATCTGTAGATTTATGTCTTTTGTCATAAAAACTTTGGGAAAATCGGGCTCTCTGCTCAGCGGGGAACCTGCTTCCTCCTCTCTCTCTCTCTGTCTGCCTCTCTGCCTACTTGTGATCTCTGTCTGTCAAATAAATAAATAAATAAAATCTTAAAAAAAAAAAAAAAAACTTTGGGAAATTTTCATTTATTATTTCTTTGAGTTCATTTTCAACCCCACCCACTTTCTTTTCTTTTTCTGATATTGTAATGATATAGGTGTTAAATTTTATTTATAGACTCTAGATCACTGAAGCTCTGTTTTTTTTCTTTTTTCAATTTATTTTCTGTTTTCAGATTGAGTAAATTTTACTGCCATTTTCCAATTTTTGAATATATTCTCTGTATCTTTTCTTTTATATATATGCACATATACATACTTTATATATATAAATATGTTTTATGTATATAAATATATATTTATATTTATTTATTTGAGAGAGAGAGAGAGAGTGAGTGCACAGGGGGAGGGGCAGAGGGAGAGAATTTCAAGCAGACTCTGTGCTGAGGAGGGAAACTGATGTAGGACTTGATCTCACAACCCCATGATCATGACCTGAGCTAAAATAGGGTCGGATGTTTAAGCAACTGAGCTACCGAGGCACCCCTCCTCTCTCTCTTTTCTTTTGCTGTTGAGGCCATCCACTGAAATTTTAATTTCAGTATCGAATTTTTTGGTTTTAATATTTTCATTTGGTTATTTTTCTGTCTTCTTTTTATTTGTTGACACCTTTTTTTTTCTGAAGCTTTCTAATTTTTATTTTGCTTGAAGTCTATTAATAATTGATCATTGAAACATTTTTATCATGGCTGCTTCTAAATATTTACCAGATAATTCTAATATATAACATTTTGGTGTTGACATCTTTTTTTTTTTTTAATTCAGTTTAAGATCCTCTTAGTTCTTGGTAGAATGAGCAGGTTTCAGTTTAAACTTTGATGCTTTTATATTATGTTCTGAAATTCTTGATCACATTTAAATTTTCTGTTTTAAGTGGCTTTTTGTGACACTGTTTTGTGAGTCAAAGGGAAGAGCACCATCTCATGGGAATGTAGAAACCAAGGTTTCTCTACTCAATTTCCACTGACACCTGACTCAAAGGCTCCTCATTACTGCTAGGCAGGGGTAAGAATTCTGGCTCCTGAGGTGGTCTCCATTGAAACTGGGTGGAGAGCCACTTTCTGCCATTGGGATAATAGTCCTGGTTTCCTCATTGGCCTTCTTTGATCCCACCTTGGTGCCTCATTACAGTCTGATAAGGGTGGAAGTATAGTTTTTTCACTCAGCCTTTGAATGGGAGAAATGGAGCCTTAGTTTATCCTGTGGTTTTTGGCTATAACAAAGTAGTTATTGTCATTAAGTTTTCTGACTTGCTAGGTTGCTCTTTTCCTGGTCCTTTGCCTACAGAGAATAGGCTTCTATTGGGGGGTTATTTTGTCTATCCCTACCGGCATTTCCAGGTTGCCAGTCTCTTCACCTCCATGTTTGAGGTATATGAGGAAAAGAGAAATCTCAGGGCACTCACTGCTGTGTTCTTCCTCAGGTTTCAAGTTTCCTAGCTGGTCTTCTTTTTTCTCTACAACTTGTTTTAGTTATAATGTCCAGAGTTTTCCATTGTACTTACTGGGAGGAGTAGGGAAAAGCATGTCTACTCCATCTTCTTGGAAGCTGAAGACCCCCAGTCTTTTTTAAGTACAAAAGGAGAAAAAACATTTTGATGGATTACTATATCCCTGGCATTTGACTTGCATCTCATTTCATGTTTTCCCTACTCTCTTTGTATTTTCCCAAGTGTACATATGATGTATTCAGTTTCCAAAAAGTGTAAGAAACTTGCCCTAGTTCACATAGATGAAACATGAAATAGTTAGAACTGGGGGCCCTCATGTGGCTACCTTACCAGCCTATGCTTCACTCGCTATGCTTTTGCCCTCCTTCAATGCTCTAATATTTTCAGAGTTGCAATAGCTTTGCAAAACAGTTTAATAGAAATAATTCTCAAATGTTATAATAACTTTGTGAAGTCAGTTAGAGGAGGAATTATGAATCAAAATTATAGAATTTGAGAATAAAGAAACCTAAAAGGTAATTTAATTTTCCCAAGGTGGTAATTGCTTAGGTTCAAAATATGTTTCCTAATCCAGATCTTCTTGATCCACATGCACCTTCTGCTACAACAAAGGGACAGTGAATTAATCCATTAATCCAATTATTAATTGAACACAGCTTAGTTGAGCATAGCTCTACAGAGATAATAGGATGTTTACAAAGGCATTGGCTTCCTGGAATGTTCTGGCCTCACCTAATCCCATCCTTTGAGTCCATTCACCCGCAGCCTTCAAATCTCAGCCTCCAGACTATGAAGTATTACCAGAGCTACTTTGTACATATGTCATTATGATGTCATCTCATACTACTGTGGCTTCTCTCTGAATCCACATTTCCCCATGAGAGCAGGGTCACTGAGAGAAAACTCAAACTTCATCTTTACAATCCTAGCACCTGTGCTGGCCTACCATCACATGGTAGGGCCTCAGGAAACAATATTGATTGAATATTTGGATAAGGCAAAGAAAGTATAATTGGCCTGAGCAATCATATATTAGTGAAAAGGTATTTTTTGATTGTTTTATGTTGTAAAAATATACTGCCTACATTGAAAAATAATTCAAGATGATTGTAAAAGTACACAAATTATCAGACCCATCATGCTCTAATTTTTATCTCATCTTTTAAAAAAAATTACTTTTGATGAGAATCTTTTTTTCCAGTAAAAATACCAATAAGAAAATTTGCAAAGCACTGCCTGAGGGTAAATTTTCTCAGGATTATATTGACTATTTTACCTTGGGTTAAACCACTGATTTCCCCCATTATCTAAGAGACTCTACTTAATATCAAATATTTTATTGATTGATTCCTATATGTTCAACAAAATCCCAAAGACTAAAGAAAAAAAAGAAAAAAAAACCATTTTGTATGGACCTTCCTTTCATGTTATTCACATTGTAGTTTACATGGTTTCTATTGGAGAAAATACATGTTTTCTATTGGAGAAAAAAATGAGAGGGGGAAAAAAAATAAGACAGGAAATGAAACACTGGGTTGTATAGGGTATGTTACATAGAAACAGTGGTATCCTAAAAAGGAAAAAGAAGGAAATATGCATTAATTGCCTACCATGTAGTACCCATTATTCACAACACCTTAAATGTTATCCCACAGAAAAACCCCTTGAAATAGATATCAGTCTCTTTTTATACATATGAGAAATATGAGACTTTGGGAAGCTGAATAACTTGCTTAATGCTACACATTAACTGAAAGAGCCAGGATCAAATGAGGTTTGAAATAAAATCTGTTCTCTGTAGAACACATCAAGCCCATTGAGCTGAATAAGCAGTGAGACTATAATAAATAATACGTATTTTAGGAACTAAGAGAAGAATGAGCAGAAGAGGGAAGAAAAGAAGTCTGTGTAGAGGAAGTGTGGAGATTAAGAGTGTAGCATTTGGATGTATGGAGAAGAGAAGACAGAGGGGGGGCCTAGCCAGAGACATGAAGAGATCTTTCAAACAAGGAAAAGTAGATACTGATAGAGATACTTAGGAAGTGAATGAGGCCTCTCAGGGGAGGGTCAGGTGATGAACAGAGGCCTATAAATTGGACTTGATGGAAAAAAGAAAACAACTGGAAGGACGTCAGAGACTTTTGGTCAGAAGAGTAATGTAATTTTGGTATGATTCAGGAGCTAATCTTGCAGTTGGGCAGAGTGAAGCAGAATAAGGCATACTCCCAGGGAGGAGGACAACTACGGACAGGGGAAGTTCATCCTGGCCTGGATTCAGAGAGGAAGGTGGAATCATTGCTAGGAAATATTGCCCCCTGGGTCTGGGCAGGGACTGAATGAGAGGAGATGACATGAATGACTTGCATAGCTCACACCTGCCTGGTTGTTAGAGCAGGAGAAGCACATGGTGGAGAAAACACCTGAAGTTGTGACCTCGCAACATACTAGTTAGTGATCTAAGAATGTTATTTTACCACTCTGAACTTCTTTATGGGTTCTTCATCATTAAAATGAGAATATAAGACCCTCTCCAAAGGGTTACCAGAAAAATTAACTGGAATAAAATATGTAAAGCCCCTGGCCCATACAGCCTCCCAGCAACTGCAAGTTCATATCCTTGGATGGATGCTAGTGCCTTTTACAGGGAGAAGAAGCACAGAAAAGTGGGCAGAAGGAGATTGTGACTTGGAGCCCAGATGTGCATTTGGGTATGGACCCTAAGGTAGATGAGGGTCCCTAATCATGAAGTCAGATAACAGCCTCTGTGCCCTAAGGTTCTCAGGTAAAAACAGCGCAGAGCTGTCTGTGCCTGTGATACTGTGGACGGCTTGTGCTGAAAACCTAAAGTAGGTCTAACACGTACCACCCCAAGCCCTGGGGGAATATGGAGCCTTGTGCTTTGCATATGGGTGGTCCATGGCTTCTGTGTCGGGGCCCTTTTGAGTTTAGATGAATAATCATCACTACATCACTTCTTCTTCTTTTCTTTTTTTATTAAGGATTTGTTTATTTTAGAGAGAAAAAGTGAGGAGGGGGGAGAGAGAGAAGGATCAGAGGAAGAGGGAGAGAGAAAATCTCAAGCAGATTCTGAGCTGATTACAGAGCTCACGACCCTGAGATCACAACCAGACCCAAAACCAAAAGTTGGATGCTTAACTAACTGCACCACCCAGGCACCCCAGTCTCTACATCACTTATGATGTCTTCGTGTGTGTGTGTGTGTGTGTGTGTGTGTGTGTATATATATATATATAATCATATTATGCTTCTGAACATCTTCCTCCTCCTCCTCCTCCTTTTTTTTCCCCCCCACAATCTCTGGGCTTTACAATTATCCTATTGGAATGCTAGGCTGTATTACATAGGGAAGTAAACTAAGCTACAGGAAGGTGAAGGAACTTCACCTTGGATTATAGGATTGTGGAGAAAACTGAGGATTTGAAGAAACGAGAGCCATCAGCTCTCTCAGGGGTTGGCAAACATTGTGAAGGGCCAGCTAGTAAATATTCTAGGTTTTGTAGGCTATCTATCCTGTCTGTTACCTATTCTCCTCTCCCTCCTCCTCTTTCTTACCCTTCCTTTTCTTCAATAATTCTTAAACTTAAGAAAAATAAGCAAACAAAAATACTTTAAAAACTTAAAAAATCATTCTGCTTGCAGGTTGTACAAAGAGTGAAAGAGCCAAATTTGTCCCAAAAAGCTATAGTCTGCCAACTCCTAGCTAGTTCAAACATTTCATTTTATAGGCGATGTAACAAAGACATAGATTCAGTGAGGTGTCCATCTGATGAGGTGAAGGTCAGCTGGCTAGACAGTGGCAGAGCTGGACTAGACTCAATATTTCCTTGTCACCATAATTCAGTATCTCGGATACTTGCCAGTTGTGGAAATAGTTACTTAACTATTTAAAGTCCAAGTAGGACCACTTGAAGGGCCATTGAAGATTGGGACAACAGGCCTTGCTTCTCCCCTTGTGTGCCTGTCCTCATTAATCACTTCTTTATACAGTTATTCATTGCCTTTGTCCACAGAGTATTTGAGGTTGTATACAAAAGTACAAATAACCCATAATAATTAAAAAAAATGAAGCTATCACATGAGGTAAAAATAAAATAAGAAAATAAGAATGCCAAAAAGATTCGCAGTAGGGAGTAAATTTTGCCTTGAACTTCTGAGTACTTATTGCACAGTGAGATTCATGATTAGTCACAAAAGCCCCTGTCCAGAAGATTAAAAAGAATCAGATGTTTGTTGCAGCACACATTTTTGTAGTTTTGAGATTCCCCAAGAGCTCTACATGAAGAGTACACTATGTGACAATGTGACCCAGGCTGCACAACTAAGATGGGTATAATTATAAGTTCCTGGATGTTGCTCAGATTCTGAAAAACCCCATTTCTTTTGTCTCCAAGATTTGGGAGTGAGGATTCTTATACTTGGAATAGCATTTTAAGAAGCCAGATTTTCTAAGCTCTTAACAGATACCAATATCAGATCCAACTTCTAGGTCTGACAGCCACAGGGAGTAGACCGCCCTGCCCTCTGACCTTTAGCTTCACTGCAGCTGTAAGGTCTGAGATAATGAGAAGGAAGGTGGGGCAGGTGGTGGCTATAAGAGCATACTCCCACCCCTCTGGCCCTGTGACCTAAGCCTGTCCCCCTCTTCTGTTCTGAGGACTTCAGGAGCCAGACCTCGTCAGAAAGACCAGCTTTAAAGTGGAAGAAGAAGGATAATAAAATCTGGGCCAAGCCAAAGCCTTCCTCATCAGAACAATTCTTACCATGGGCAGAGGCTTCACTGCCACTCATTGCTTTCATTCAAATTCCCAAATGCTCTGCACACAGTAGGTACATAATGCTACTGGATTTCTTGCCTGCTCTGCTCTGATGTCCACCCCTTCCCAATCTGGCTGAGGGTGTGCAGTATCTCAAGAGAACATTTACTGAAGTTTTCACCTAGTCTGGTAACTGTCCATCATCTTGCTGTTTGGTGAAATGAAGGCCAGTATAAGATGGCAATGCCTGACGTGCACATCTGGAACCATCTGAGCTGTTCCTCCTGAGTTTTTGCCCTCACACACACACACAGTTTCCTCCTCTTTCCCTGGCCTGCTTCCTTCTTGGGGGAAATTTGCTTATTCCTTCTTTGCTCTGCTTTTTCAAGCTAACTGCATGCATAATCCCTTATCCTAAACCAAGGTACTAACCATTCGGATCCTGTCTGTCCTCTAGGTTCTCATTTTCCAGGCATGACTTTATCCCATCTGTTCCTTCTCGGAACCGTAGTCCTTATTTTACCTTCTCCATCTGGATATCTTGCAGTTTCTCGAAGACCTACACCTAAAGTTATGCTGTGCAAACAGGCTGGGAATGGTAATTAGGGGAGACAGTCATTCCTTCAGTGGATATTTAGTGAGCACATTTGGGGCTCTTGGAATATAGTGGCAAACAAGGCAAGCATTAGTGATCCTATCTAAAATTATAGAGACCACTGTTCATTGAAGTATTTTCAGGCTTGTACATTTAATTATCCCCCCTATCAAAGTAGTGAACATGGGAACTTGACTTTCACTTACTGTTTCAACAGCAGGAGCTCACCTCTTTGAGTAGTCAGTATCCTTCTGTTCCCGTTAAACACCTGGTACTCCAACAGTCTTTCATGACATTCCAGGATATTTGCAGTGCAACTTTATTTCCACTCATAGAACGAAGGGCATCATCTCGCTAACATAATCCTTGTCAGCAAGTGGGAATAGGATTAGGGAAGGAGGCTTTTCAGCACAGCACAAATCCAGATTATGCAAATAACTGGATTTTACAAGATCTTCTTCATTTTTTTTATTTCATAATTATTATCACATAATAGGCTGATTTTTTTCTTTCTTTTTTTGGGGGGGGTTAGGACAGACCATGGCCTGTGGAATTAGGCAAACCCGTGTTCAAATCCTATTCTGGTGTATTCTTGCTATCAGATTTTGGCAAATACCTTGACCTTTCTCTTCCTCCATGTCCTTCTCTGTGACAGGAGAAATAATAAGTCACCTTAAGGCCTTTGGTAAGGAGAAGTAAATAGATGTGAAGCCTCCAGTCGAGGCTGGCACGTGATCAGTGTTCAGTACATGGCACCTATTACGATTACTCGCTGTAGAATTCTGGCATCGTGAAGGAGTGATGATTATTTCGGCGTCAGCAGCTCAGTAATGATCTGGTATCAGATGAATGCTTGATGGTGCTCTGTGAATGCCTGAATATGAATGATTAGACAGTAGATATTCAGGTTGGTGGAGGGGAGGATGGGACCTTTTCCTTTTAGGGAAAATGTGCACCCATAGTCACATTAAAAATTAAAGAACATTTGACATTGTAAAAGGCAAAGCACAACAAAGCCACAGTTGTTATTTCATCTTTCTAAATGTCTAGTGTAGACTTCTTATTTTCACACTCTCTCTAATCTCCATATTCTGGTATAAGGTAAGGGAAGTACCTCATAGGATATGGGCCACAATAATAATCACATTGCATTTACATGCCAGCTCAATGGGGGTGAAAATAAAGATATTTATTTCAACTCAGCATTATTGTACATGATTTGTATTACAGATATCACAGCTCTAGTGTTCAAAACCAAGCTTGGAAATTTGCAGATGCTACTAAATTATGGGGAACAACAAATAATGAGGTACAGAGCATTCTGATGGAGGAGAAACTTGCTCATTTGTACACCTCAGGCTAGCAGGGAACTAATGGATGGAAAATACAGTTTAGTGTAGATAAATGTTGAATAATGAGTTTTGAAACACAGACTAAAGAGAAGGAATGTCTAATGAATTGGAATTGTTTCTGTACAATGAAACAGGGAAGGTTGGTGAGTTATTAGAGGGGATGCTCTAAACTGAAAACTCAAAGTGTACTTCCTATGCAGAGAATGGCAAAAGTGGTCACCAGAGGAAGGAGTGCTTTGGGCTGTTGGCATTTCAGAGAACAGAGAGATCAGGAACTTTGAGTCAGGTCTATGTGAATTTAAGGTCTGCTCTGTCATTGTCCAAACTCCTATGATTTGGGACAGTTCTATTAATCTAGCCAAACACTATTTCTCTCTGATAATAGGAATAGTAATATCTACCAAGGCTGTTGGTATGATGGTGTTAGTTGAGCACTGTGGAATATGCCTCAGCTGAGGGGGCATTCCCCACATCGGATACAGGATACATTAGTACATTTATTACAACAGTGTTCTTGCAGAGGGCTCCAAACCTTATGTTCTTTTTAAAAATCAGTATAAAACAATTCAAATATGCAGAGGCATAGTATGTTGAGAAGGTGCTCTTTTTCTAAATTGTCAAAGGCACCGTAGGAAATGATGGCAGTCCCAAAGATTACATGGTTCTAGGTATGCATAAGGCCTAGAACAAGGAGGTGCAGAATGAAGGGCCAGTTTGGGAGTGAAATGTGGGGACAATCTCTAATGGTCATTCCTTCAGGATTGACATTGCCCACCAAAAAGGCGGTGGCCTCAACAAAGATCTATGTGGGACTATGGAATATTACAGGGTAAATGAACCCATCGAGGACTACAAGACCAATCAACCAGGTGTATACTGATTGTCCCCCTCTCCACAATCCTACCTTTAAATTCTGCAGTACAACTGTCAATTTAGCTGTCTGGTCTTTCCCTGAAGTCTGAGCTTCTTGCAAGGATAAGGGCAAATCTCAGTGTCCCTGTTTCCACGGGAAAATGCCTGAACATATGTAAATATTGGGTTCATTGTTTCCAAATACTTCATGAATGAATCTCTCTTCTGCTGCCTTCCATTGAGAATAAAATTATATTTCTAGGGTTATTTTTTTAACTTGTCATTTTTTTTTTCATTTTCATGTACACCTTTTTTTTCTCTCTCTCTTCTTTATTTTTGGTTTTGTCAGCTTGTATTAAAAGCCCAGTGCATGACAGTCACTGTGGTAAACACTTTACAGTCCTTATTTATTTTATATTTTATTTTATTTTTATTATTATATTTAAACTTTAAAACAAACTTACAAGATAAACACATCAGCCCCATTCTCCAGATGAAAAAAATTGAGGATTAGAGAGGAAAAGAGTAACTGCCCAAGGTTGCACAGTCAGCAGTTATCAGAGCTACCCTACTCCTTGGGATCCTTAACAGTGTTGCTCTGAGCCTTCTCCCCACCCTGCTCCCTAAAGTTACACCAACATTTTCCTGTTAACACTGACTTACAAATGGTTAAGTATTTGTACCTCACTTCATTCTATTCCATTATATCCCATACACACCCAGTGCCCTGTGAATAAAACTAATTGTTTTTAGTTCCCATTTGTGTTTAGATGAGTAACCTACTTAATCGGTCTTAATTTTGTCACATTTTATATATACCCATCAAAACACATTTATGTGGGCCATATGGGGACCCTGCTAAAAAAAATTGCAAGAAGTTCCCTTTAGGCAGGAGTCATGCATGAGAAAATTGAGTTTGCCTTCATCAGTCTTATGCAAAAACTTCCATTGGGTCCCTTCTGCTGATTTCATCGGTTCCATTGGTTATACATTGGGAGCCTTTCCTCTGGGGTCTAGACTCCATTTCAAAGCATATTTCTTTCATATTCCCTGACATAAACTCTTGTGTGACACTTCATGATTAACCTGTTCTTTTCAAGGATAGGAAGCATGTCCTAGTCATTCCAATGAGCTATCTGGTGAACTTTATTCACAAGTCTGTACCAATTATTTTTCTCTCTGTAACCTGAATAAGCCAGTTCTCCTCGTTTATCCACATTATTTCCCTGGCTGGATTGTCATTACACTTCTCTGTCATCTAAGCATGACCTATTCTTACTAATAACTAGAATGTAGGTGTTCTTTTAGAGCAAAAGAAGCATGTTCATGTATATTTCTCACCAAATTCCCACAATATCCCTCTGAGAAAAATATATTAAGCATTTTTATTTTTCAGGTGAGAACATGTAGAGGCTACATGATTGGCCCAGGGGTTGCCAAACTCAGGAAGACTCTTGTTGGTTTTCTGTCAGAGCTATTCTGATTCTACTTTTTGGAATTCTACCATGCTGTCTCCCCCTGATTCCATCTGCACCATGATACATTTGCTTCTAACTACCCCCTCCTCTTGACTTCTTCATCCTCTGATGACAAAGACAGGTGTCTTCTTCAGTCCACCAATGCCATGATTGTATGAGCAACCAAATAAGTTCACAAAGTGAAACAGCCTACATGTTTTGCAAACACAGATTAAAAGTAAGTGTCTTCTTCTCCTATATTCTCCGACCCTCACCTTTTAATCAAGCTCCTGTTTAAAGACATCTAGGCAACACCAGAGCTTGAATTGTCTTACTGTGCCAGTAGGACTCAACACATACCACCTTGCAATGAATGATCAGCTCCCTCCCCCCATTTTCTCTGTGTTTTACCTAAAGAACATGGGAGATAACCTTTACTAAATCACATATCCCAGAACTGGGTAGTGGATGAGGATCTACATAATTTAGACCATTAATAACAATTAAATTTACTGATTATTTACCACATCCTAGAGATGGTCCTAATGCTATTCTGTGTATTGAGTCATTTAACCCTCACAACAACGCCAAGAGGTGATATATTCTGTATCCCCATTTTACAGATGAAGAAACTAAAGCACGAGTTTAAAAAAAAAAAAGTACTTGTCCAGAGTCAAAGCTAGGAAGTGTGAGGGTTGGGATACATATTAAGACTATTCTACCCTAGAGTTCTGTGCTCTATGACTTTATCTGTGCCTAGGATAGGTCAGAATTGGGAGGGGAAAAAATCTAGCAATATGTCAGCTTGAAGAATGGCTTAGTGCTCTACACAAACTGATTTTATTCCATTGGGAAAAGTCTGGAAGGGGTATAAAATGTCAGCAGCCCAATGGCAGAGATTTCACATGTGCAAGGGAATTAATCCTGTGTTAGCAACAGTGGTCTGAGGACACTGCCCCATTAGCAAAAGTAATAATAATACCATCTACCATGTATTAACTAATTCCTATGACTCTCAATGTCTCCCTACGACCTATGAATAAAGCCTCAGATCCTAGTGCAGCCCTCAAGAACCAGCTTACTTTTTCAGACTCATCTTCCACTTTGTCCCTCCTCATGCTATAACCTCTAATAAGAACATGGGGTTCACTGCTCCCACTGCACCCTAATGTTTGAGGGAATTATTTATGCTCTTTTTTGCTTGGAAAGACCTTCATGGTCTTTGTGCCTGAACACCTCAGCCTCAATTCAACTATAATCCAATGCAGGAAGTCTCCTCTGGGCATAGAGGTTGGAAGTGAGATCTTTTTCCTCTGGCCTCTAGAGCACCAAGTCCTCACATACGTCTGAATATTTACTTAGAAGGACCTCGTCAGTTTGTATTTCTGTCATTAACCACATAGCAGGATCCTTGAGGGCAAATCTGCTGAAACCACTTTTGTGTCCTAGCATCTCACACAGCACCCAACATATGTTAAGTATCCAAAAGGGACTGAATTATGTATGAAACCCGAGTATGGTACTTTGATTCCAGCTCTAATCTCAACAGAGCCTCATGAATGTGGCATTACCAAGCCAACTTTACAGATGAAGAAACATAAGCTCAGAGAAATCAAAGAACATATTCAAAATTGCATCTAATAAGCAAGACATAATAAGGAAGTGATAGAAACAGGAAGGGCTCAAGCCTAGCACCATTCAGAGTCTGGCATTGGCTCCCAGGTTAGCACACTGCACTACCCTGCCTTTCTTCCCACAAGTAAGATGACAGTTTGGGAAACTGAGCAAAAGAATCACGACTCATGAGAATCAATGGTGCTGATGCTCAGACTAGGAAGGCAGTTTTTGAAAGACTTTAGGCATTCTTTTCTTATCACCCATGGCTTAGCTAGAAAGGGGTGGGCCTGTAGGACTCCACCAAGCCTAAATCACAGCAGTAGGGATGTAAGAGAGCCCTGAGATGGGTCACATCAATGATATTCCTCATGAAAATGAAAATAGTCATAGCTAATATTTCTGATCACTTACTACGACATTGATGGTTTTAACTGCTTTACATGTATGATAGTTTTCCCTTATAAAACAGGTACTGTCTTAATTTATTAAATTAAATTTAATTTAATAAAACCAAGAGAAATTAAGTAACATTAAAATTTACACATGCAAGTGAAAGAACCAGATTTCAAAACTCAAATTCAGACTGTCTGACTTCAGATCTTAAACCTATGACGGGAATCCTACACTGTCTGACCGGGGTTGACCTCCAAGGAGGTGCTGACTCTGAGCTATGTCAGAATCCCAGACAAGGGCAGGCAAAGGATGATGCCACCAGACAGGGCAGGATGTATTTGAGGTGGGTTCAGAATTTGCCTGGGGAATCCCCAGCATGCAATACAGCTCCCTTTTTAACACAGGACTTGACTTGGGGGTACACATGTTAAAGAGCAAATTCGGATAAGGTATTATTCTGATTATAGAAAAGAGCCCAAAGTTTAATTTGGAAGCTTATTTAATTCAGTGATTTGCTCACTCCAGTCCTTACAAACTCATGGACTGAAAATCCTAGGGACTGTGCCAATACACCCCTGATATTTGAACCAAGACAGAAACAGCAAGTCAATGTTATCATGGAGTACTTAAATGGCCACCCTACACGGATCACTTATTTGAGGCCTTTTTGCAAATAGAATTAGGTCAATTGTATTAGACATGTGCTTTATTTAACATGGATCAGTAGTTCTGTCTCAAATCAAGCGTAGCTTCCTTATGCCTTCTCTCTCACAGAAGCTAGTGGGATCCCTGGCAACATATCCCCTACCAGACCACTACCAGCTCCAGAAACGCTTGCTTACCTCTTCCAGGACCCACTGGACGGTTAAAGACAACCATACCCTCCCTGTAAACTGAACCCCTTATAAACACTGAGGCTTCCAGGTCCTATTCATCACCACCCAAGCCAGAATTAAATATCAAGGAAACAAAATACATTGTACTTTTTAGAAGTGACCTTTGAGTTCTCTTTTGCAAATATTAAAAACAATGCTACATGAGACAAATGAAGAAAGTACAAAACTACTGGCAAAAATTGCTGAAT
This sequence comes from Mellivora capensis, assembly GCA_004024625.1. Lineage (NCBI taxonomy): Eukaryota > Metazoa > Chordata > Mammalia > Carnivora > Mustelidae > Mellivora > Mellivora capensis. The sequence continues at coordinate 21,706 of PISX010019677.1, forward strand.
AATAAAATAAAGAAATTTAAATCATCCTCCGGGGATAATTATATACTGGACTCTGGTTGACTTAGTTGATGAGCAGAGCACAGGACAACAAGCAGAGGGACCAGGGTCTTTATCTGGACTCTGCCCATCCACTGGCTACCCCTCAGGCAAGCCAGCAGACTCTCTACAGTTCAGTTACTCTTCTGCTGCACTGGAATGGTAACACCAACAGAAGTCACAAAGCAGACCTAGAACCATGACAAAGCCAACTAGTCTGTCTCTGTCTCTCTGTTCTCATTGTTAATTCAGATGGAGATCATGCCCCATTCCTCAATGCCAAGAATGGAGTCTTTTGGTGGAAGCTGATCTCTCCATTGTGCTCTGGAAAGGGACCCCCATTCCCTTGGGGGAAATTTAGCCTGGGAAACTTACCAAGCTTCTCTAAACTCTGGACTGATTATCCATGAATTTGGATTTAAATATTAACCTACTTCATAATGCTGTTGTAATGATAAATGAAATAAATCAGATACAGCACTTGAAAAAGTGCCTGGCACATTCAAAGTACACAATAAATATTAGCTTTTATTATTTCAGGCACTTATATCTCCACATATAAGAAATCCTCCCCCCAAAAAAGAAATTTTCAGGTGTCTATCATCTTAAAATGTTTATATGATATAAACATACTGTATTTTGTGTGTGTGTGTGTATATATATATATATAATTTAATTATTACATATTATCATAATTATACATACTATATATTATTAAAATATATTCTGTGAAGTTTCCTTTTTTCAGACTGTACATATAAGTGAGATCATACAGCATTTATCTTCCCCTATTTGACTTATTTCCCTTCACATAGTTGCTGTAGTAATCCTTTTTGCAATATATGTGTGTTAAGTCATTATGCTGTAGTCCTCAAATTTTTACAGTGATATGTATCAATCATGTTTCAGTAAAACTGAAGAAAAAATTTAGTTAATCATAGAAATAAATATAAAGGATATAGATCATCACCTCCTTGGACAGTTATTCTCCTCTACTTATGAGCTACCTTATTTCTCCATTTTCTTGCATAGCTGGACTTCTTGACCCAGTTATCACCATTGACAATCTTACTTTTTTCCCTAATTTTTAAGGCAAAATAAAAATATAATGAACCCCATGTCATTCTTACACAGATTCATCAATTATCCACTCATGTTTCATTCAGTTGATCATTTCCCATCAAATGTCAGTAAGTGTCATTGAAAGGATTATTATTTCTACTTTTTGAATTTCCACTCACTCCTCTAGAGAGGTGCACTTGTCCATTCCACTCATAGATGTGTTGAACACATGGTGGATCTTTCTCAATTCTCTGGGAAGTAGTACATGGCCTACCTTTCTTGGTTGTGTGATTTAGCCATTCTATTTCAATTGATCCCATTTTCTTAAAAGTTTTTGGGTTTTTTTCCATAAGAGACTCTTAATCTCAGGAAACAAACTGAGGGTTACTGGAGGGGAAGGGGGGTAGGAAGTTTGGGGTGGCTGGTTGATGGACATTGGGGAGGGTATGTGCTATGGTGAGAAAAAAAAGTTAAAAAAAGGTTTGGGTTTTTTTTGTTTTATTTTGTTTTTGTTTTTCTAAGCAAGATTAGCTACAGTTTTCACATTGTCCAGTCTAATGGGAATTTTTCTGTCCTAATTATATTTGATTTTCTGAGACCTCTAATATTTTACAGCGAGATAGGGCTAAACTAATATTAACATCTGAGATAAGTTACCTAGCCTTGTTAACATCTATTTTTTTAAAGCTCTAAAATGGGGGGAAGTTATAAAGCATCATATAACATAATTCTTGGCAAAAATGCCTACTCTATGAGAAGTAGCATTATTAATGCTACTGAATTTTCTGTTTGGCTTCCATGGTACCTCACCCTCTTTGTTTACTTCCTATCCATGGTATCTTCAAGTCATTTCACAGCCATAGGTTTTGTCAAGGTCATTGTATTGACATTGGATCTTGGGCCTTATTCTTGGCATTCTGCATAATTACTTTAGGGGAGCTCATAGTCATTGCTTTAGCTCCCAAGTCCATGTACATGTCCTGTTCCCTGTGGGCTGGTTCCCCTTCACCCACTGCCCCTGGGTACTTCCACTTAGGTAATCTTGAAAGCTTCCAATTTTTTTTTTTTTTTAAGATTTTACTTAGGGACATCTGGGTGGCTCAGTTAGTTAAGCATCTGCCTTTGGCTCAGGTCTTGTTCTCAGGGTCCTGGGATCAAGTCCCATATTGGACTCCCTGCTCAGTGGGAAGCCTGTTTCTCTCTCTGCCTGCCACTCCCCCTGCTTGTGCTCTCTCTCTCTCTCTCAAATGAATAAATAAAATCTTTTTGTAAAGGTTATTTATTTATTTACTTGTCAGAGAAAGAGGGTGAGTAGGAGGGAGAAGGTGAGAGAACCTGAAACAGACTCTGCACTGAGCCCAGAGCCTGAATTGGGGCTTCATCCAAAATTGTAAGGTCATGACCTGAGCAGAAACCAAGCGTTGGATGCTTAACTGACTGAGTCACCCAGGTGTGACTCCCACAAAACTCCCAAATTAAACATTCTCAAATAAAATTTGTCCCCTTTCCTCCCAAAGTATATCTCTATCTTGGTTATCCTAGTAAAATTACTGAACCACACATGCAGCATTATTTTCTGTGCTATACTTGGAGAATGGGGATGAGAAAAAAATATTACTTTGATTTTTCTTGCTGATGGGTATCTCTGAGAATAAAAGGTATTTCTGCACCATGTTTTTAAACCCTTTACCACACTAACATTGCTTATGCTCAGTTGTTACTACACATCTGCTTCTTCTGAATGCCCATATTAGATTATTTTTATATTATTGTGTGAAGTTGAGACCTTGTGTGGGGAAACAATGGAAAAGTTTGGTTTTTATTGCTTTTATAGCTATGGAAAGCACTTGTGAATGCCAGGATTAATTGCAATTTCAAGGTAAATTTAAAAAAAGAGATAAGGCTAGAAGTATTTCATTTGGTTAAAGATGGAGTAGCTACAATTTTACCTTTGTCATCATCATCAACCTTAACTGAAGAGAAAAAATATATAAATATATGCATACTCACTTGCTCCTTTATTCTCATAAAATTTATTAAATTGTATAGATTAAAACTCATCAAAGTACATCTCAAATAGGTTCAGTTTTTGTATATCAATAATAGCTTCATAAAGCTGTTAAAAAATAAATAAAAGAATGGCAATTACAACTCCACTTAGTATAGGAAAGCCCGTTAATCACAGTGACAAATTTTAACAAAATTTTCTCCTCCTAACGAAGAGATTTAGAAACTGGACAGAGAAATGAGATATGCATATAAATGGCTAGACGTGAAAAGCACCCTTCATTGAAGAGGAGTGGCAGGAGTTACCCAGAAGCGGGCAGAGTGTCAGATGTACAAATCAGGGGAGGCAGAGTGCCTGGGTGGCTCATTCAGTTAAGGGTCTGCCTTCTGCTTAAGTCATGATCCCAGGGTCCTGAGATTGAGACCCTCTTCAGGCTAACTGCTCAGCAGGAAGTCTGCTTCTCTCTCTCCCTCTATCCCTTGCCCTGCTGCTCCTGCTGTCTCTCCCTCTCAAATATAAAATAAATTAAATAAATAAATAAATAAATAAATACTTTCAAAAAATGAGGGGAGGGTGGAGAGTGAGTATGAACTGGCTTTCAGCATCAGCAGGATGGCAACACGCAGAAATAGGCATGGTGGGAGTAAATATGAGAGTCCGTGTGCAAGCAATACAATCAGGAAGCAGTGGATTCAAGGATTCATGTATGTTTGCCAATAGGTGGGTATTTTGGAATCATTGGAGCGGAGGAGGATCCACACGGAATGAGGCAGGTGCTAAGCTTTGATGCAGAGGTTGCCTGGGCTGTGGATGGTCTTCATACCATCCCGTGGAGGGTCTGATACTTGGTATAAATAAGAAAAGCTTTAGAAGCTATATTCAGGGGGCACCCGGGTGGCTCAGTTGGTTGGGCAGCTGCCTTCGGCTTAGGTCATGGTCCCAGAGTCCCGGAATCGAGTACTGCATCGGGCTCCCGGCTCCATGGGGAGTCTGCTTCTCCCTCTGACCTTCTCCTCTCTCATGCTCTCTCTCACTGTCTTTCTCTCAAATAAATAAATAAAATCTTAAAAAAAAAAGTTATATTCAGTTTCCCGGACCTGATATGAATTCTAGTCTATGATTTTCTCAGTAAAAAAAAAAAAACAACAAAGCAAAACTAAAACAAAAACAAGTAAAATAACAGAACAAAACAAAACATAGTTATTGCTTATCATACCGGTCACTTTATTTGTTGGGAGTAGGGTTGCTATTGTCCTCATTTTTATTTATCTTTGAAAAATTAATACAGTCACATCGAACACTGTTAAAAATGTATATGAAGGTAGGTAGATAAAAGTCTCCTGACATACCTATGTCCAACAAAACTGGGTCCCCATCGCTTCTCGGCCTTTTGGCTAAGATCAAGTGTAAAACTGGGTCCCCTCCCTGGAAGCAACTCATTTACAGTCTACTGTGTATGGTTTGGAGATACTCTACAAGCATTCAAACATATATAGATGTTTTCACACATACTGGCATAAGGAGAAATGTTTTGCATCTTGCTTTTATCACTTAACAACCTTCAGATCAGCGCATATAGAACTTCTTCATTCTTTGTTAGGATGTAGAAAATTACCTTGTGTGGTGTATCATTGCTTCTTTAGCCTGTCTTTCACTAATCTCAGTTTAGGTTACAACTAATCACTGCCATTAAAAACAATATCACAGGAATTAACTCCACGCATTCCACAGTTTGCGAATGTTTGAGTAGATGTATAAGGAATTTCTAGAAGTGGGAGCTGCTGAGTCAAAACATATGAACACTTTTTTGGAGATAGTGTCAAATTGTCCTCTAGAGAATTTGGACCAATATATACAGTCCAATCAGCAATTAAAAGACTGGCTTTTTCCAAACACTCTTGTCAAAATAGCTTTATTAATCTTTTGATCTATTCAAGCCTAATTAAAGAAAAAATGGTATCTTGGTCTAATTAATTGGCATCTTCTATCAGCTTTATCTAAATTCTTTAAATATTAATGTGTTTGGTGTTCATGATTGTCATTTTCTAAATATTTGGCATTTTTTAGTATTTATCATTCACTCTTTAACTGGGAGTTATTTTAGCACATTGTTGTCTTTTGCTGTTTGTTCTTGTTGTTACTCAATTTCCCAGTGGAGAAGTTAATTGATTTCCTAGCTTTTGTGTTGATTCTAGTTTTGCCTCGTTGTGATCAGAGGATATGGTCTGAATTATTTCTGTTTGAAAACATATTGAGAGCTTCCTCGTGGTCATTTATTTGGAATGTTCTATGGATCATCTGAAAAAAATATTTACTGACAGTTATCAGGTTACAGAGGTTAAATAGATCTACTATATCAGCTTTTAAATTATATTATTTCAGCCATCTATATACTTCTTTTGGGCCAACCTGATCTTTCATGAAATGAAAGAGGGGAATCACATTCTACTATCAATTTGTTTCTGTGTATTTTCCCACAGACTTTCATTTCTTTTTCTTGATACATCTTCCTCTTATAAGAATTAGGCCTACACAAATGTAAGAGAAGCTGGAGAAGTGAAGGACATCAGGTGGCAGTGGGAGAGTCAGGTCAGAAGTTGTCCCCTTGGGGGACCATCATGAAACACAGAGTAGAAAACAGTGGAGACTTTCATACCCTCCTGAGGAGATGTCACGTTCAGTTGTTGAAGTGGGACTGAAATGGGAGCTCAGGGAAAACAGAAGGAGGTGGCCTCTTGGAGTGAGCACCTCTGTGGGTCCACAGCCAGCCTCTGGTGATATTCTGGGGATCACTGATAGTTAACAGAGCTAGCTGTGGGGAGCAGCTGGCTCTGGAGTGGAGGGCAGTGAGGACAACTGAGCCCAACCATCTGTCTTTATGTCCAAACATGAAGACCTTACAGAGGACACCTTCTAGTACACCTCCCAAATCCCCCTGAAATGACCCTTCTGACACAGAGTCATATAGGAAAAGGAAATCTGGACAAATATTATTTTCTGGCTTAACAAAGTTGGCTCAGTACAATCCAGCTCACTTTGCTTATTATCTTATTTCTAAACTCTAAATTATTTATTATAGGTGTGTCTCTCCTATACAATGTAAAATTGGGATTTGCTTTTGTCCAATCTTGGAGTGTCTTTTTTTTCACTTAGTAGGTGAGTTTAGCTATATAGAATTTATTGCATGGCAGAAATATTTTTGTTAGTTCTGCAAATATTTTCCATACACCTTTATTCCTTGTAGCTTTAGAAAAATATTTCTCCAAGTACTCTGTAAGTTCTTGGCTTTGTTTTATTTATTTGTGTATTTGTTTATTTGTTTACTTTAATATTTTATTTATTTGAGAGAGAGAAAGAAAATGAGAGGGGGAGAGGGGTAAGGGGGAGAAGCAGGCTCTCTACTAAACAGGGAGCCAGACACAGGACTTGATCTCAGGACCCCAGGAACACAACCTGAGCTGGAGGCAGACACTTAACCCACTGAGGCACCCCTTGGCTTAGTTTTATTGACGTATCTGTTTGTGTCTGTGTGTGTGCATGCATGAGCACCTAGGCAGGTGTAGAGTGGATATTTATTTTAAGTAATTTGGAAGGCTAATATATTTGCTCTAGTGGTTAACTATAGAGCAATTGTTGTATCTAGTATCCTTTATCCTGTCTTTCCTTTATCCTGTCAGGAAAGACAGGATAAAGGATACTTCAGGTTATCCTGAAGGAAAACCTCTGTTTATGATCTGATTAAATTAATCTTTCCTCTAACTCGCACTTACCTGTTACCACCTGATACACATAATAGTGTATTATGTGCTCTTTCTCAGTGTTTACATTTATAACATTGAATATACTTATTACTTTATTATTTGAAGTTTTCGTGTTTAACAACAAACAGTCTGTAAAGAATGACTTCCTCTCACCTTCTAATAGTTTTGCCCTCCTGAACTTTCTCCTTACATCTCTCTCTGTACTGTTTGTGCTTGTTACATGGCTTGTATTTCTTTTCTTTTTTTTAAATAATTTTTGTTTACTTATTTATTTAGAACGTGTGTGAGTCGGGGGAGGGATAGAGGGAGAGAGAGTCCCAAACAGACTCCACGTGGCTCAATTAACAGAGCCACCCAGGTGCCCCCATAATTTGTGTTTCTTATACTGTTGCTTCTTAATGTTTTCATGTCATTTCTTGGAAAAGAAGAGGAAATGCCTACTTCACTCTGTCATATGCACATTAGAGGCACATGGGTAATTTTTAATATGTTCAAAATAAATGATTCCCAAATCTGATCCTTTAGATGATATTAAAACCAGTTCATCTGCCACAGAGCATGCTGCTTTAAGTCACACACAAGTTTGTGGAAACCCCGCAGTGGTGAACCACCTTTTCAGTACAGATATAATAGCAATTTCCTTTATACATTTCAGAAACCAAAAAGTAATCAGAAAATGTGTTTTCAAGTTGAGGTCATAAAGCTCATGCATGTGCCTTGCAGGAGATTTCCTTAGCCTCTTGCTTCAGCCAGTGTCCTCTTTATGTACCCACAAGTCTAACAAACCAGATTATTACCAAGTTCCCATCACATTAAAAGCACAAAATCAGAATTTTTGAGAACTCTATTGAGTAAAACTTACATCTTTGCATAAAGCTTAGGCAATCCTAGGAAACATTACAAGGTCATCAGAACCATCATCATGAGTGTGCACCAGAAGGGTTTCTATTTCGGCACCCTCGAAATTATTAGTAATTTTACCTTTGAATTTGTACTTTGTAAGTGATGTCCAGGGGGACAAAGAAGCATGTGCAGGGGGCTTAGAACCTTGGCTCGGAGATGGATTTTGAGCTGCCAACTTCCCCACCCACTGATGCTCCAGGCTCCCACTCCTGGCACCCATATAGGGACAGCTGCCACCCTCCACTCATGGCAAGACCTGTGTGCACACATGGAAGGAGTTAGGAATAAACACACATTTCACAGCATCTCAAGGTAGGGCATGACAGAGCTAACCCTGTGCCAGGCAAGTAACACAAAGGCACATTAGTCAGGTGCCTCTTACTCAATGGAGGCAAACCTCTTACTCAGTCCTACTGCAGATCCCAACCATGTCCTGGAACAGACTTTCCAGTCCCCTAGGGGATGCCTACTTGCCATTAATTGGCATGCAGTCCCTTGTGAAGGGAACACCAACTTTCTCACTAAGGCCTGGTCATGGTTTATCCGTTAGACAGCTGGCAGGAGGACAGCTGGTGAGCCCATCAGCACCTGCGAGAGTCTGTACTCACCCAGCAAGTATCCCTTTGCCTGGCAGAGTGTGACATTAAATAAAAATAATACAAAACTAAGCAAAACAAGACAAAACAACCACTGTAACCGGTCAAAGACACTAGAAAGAAAGGAAAATAAAGGAAAATAAATGTATATGTATTTTAGCACTTTTAGTGGCCCCCTTTTCTGTTTATTTTTTAAAGAAAGGACCCAGGTTTTTATTTAGCAGTGGGCTTTTAAAGGCATGTACTCAACTGTGTAAGTAATTTAGGTACAAGACAAACTGCTTTACTATTGGTTCTAACTTTTATTGCTTAATTCCATGAAATTATAATAAGTGCTCAAAAACACTATTACAGGTTATATTCTGGATGCTGAACACATGGAGAGGTAGGAATCAGGGTTTTGTTGTTTGCTTGCTTCAGTAGGTCCAGTCACGTGCAGGACATATCTCCAGGTTTTGATGGTCTTTCTGTCAGCTCAGTGGAAGCATCTGGATTCCTACTTGCATCATCTTCCCATTAAATCAGCTGTACATATCCATGGATTTCCTCCTTGGAGCTAAGCACAGGGCTTCCTATTTAGGAGTGGGCAATATTCAAGGATAGGTAACATGCTGAATAGAGATTGCACTTGTGAAGCTCTCTGGGCGCTTCTACCATCGGGGAATCCACACACATATTGTTGGCACTCTCTTTGGCCCTGGGAGGGGGAAGGTTAAGATAATAAAGAACTTTGTTGTCTTTGGGAACTTGGAATCAAATTGGTAGCCAAGTATATATGCACATTAAAGAAAAACAAACAAAAAAGCTAATACATTCATGGCACTGCCAAATGAGCCACGCCATCAAACAGCTATAGGGAAGAGAGAACTCTGCTTTTTGAGTATCTGCCATCCACATGGCACAGTGCTAGCATTTTCCATATGTGACTCCATTTCTTCGTTCCACACATCCTGAGAGATGACGATTGGTATTCTCACTTTACAGACAATGTAACTGAGTCACATACAGCTGAAGTTGCTCCCCTGGTCACACAAGTAGTTGGCATTCAAAGGCAGATCTCTGTGACCTTAAGGCATTCCACTTTAAGAGCTTAACTCCCAAGGACAACTGTCTCTATTTATTCAGTACATTTACCATTCAAAGAACTCTTCATCTATTACCTCATTTGATCTTCACAAAGGCCCTTGATAAAGAGCTCACCACCAGAAAGGGGAGCTGGGGACACAGAGGGGGTGAAGGACCCAAGTTCATTATCCATTCACACGTGTGGCTCCTCTGATCTCCCACGATCTCTACTTGTCTGGTAAATGAATGGACTGAAAAATGACTGTATAATCAAAGTGCAATTTGTCCAGGGTGGTACTGTATGAATAATTTATGTAGCATAAATACTGCTGGATAGAGCACTTAACTAAACCCTTGATCAGATGCCTGTTATTATCTGGCTGGCACACAATCAAAAAATGAAATGAAATTTGGGCAAATTCCATACACACTTGGGAAAGGCCACAGAGAGCAAAGGAAGAACAGGAAAAAAAATAAAAGAGGGGAAGTATTGAGAGTTTAAAGTGAATGTAGATTTCTGGGACTGCTGGAAGCCCATTATGAAAACAGGCTAAAGCATCACAGCATATCTTAGAGTGAAATTATATGTAGTGACTGTGATTGCAGATAAACCAGAGTCTTTTTCTGGCTGTGGGTTGGGGGTTGGGTGTCTCCTACATTTTCTGCCTGTAGCGACTGGTTCTGACAATGTCCCCAGGATCGCCTGTACGTTGACAAGTAGGAGTCTGTTACAGTGTATATTTGACAATCCATGGAACATAAGATTATTGATCTCTCTGAGACCCTCAAATCATTCTCACCTAATGCGCCATGAGTGGTTTGGATACCTGGAAACAGCCCTCATAAAGAGATTACAAAATGCCTAAAACGAAACCAGAACAGCATCCATGCTAAGAAATACTGAGTGTTCAAGTCTCCGAGGCCCTGGGTAGATGATTTATCGGGGGTGTCATAAAAATTTCTGTTAACACCACATTGTCTTTTTTCTGGCCTTTATCCACATTAATCATAGCTTTAGTCTCCCTTCCAAGTAACAGCTTTCATTTCTGACTTCACAATTTCTCCAAATCCAGAGCTCTGAGTCACCAGCCTTTGTCTGTCCAGGGATTTTTCATTGGCGTGTAGTCAGCACACCCACTGCTATGGTACTGTTCAGGCCCCTCCCACTTCTGTACCATCCCCAGAGACATCCCTGATGAGTGACAACATCTTCAGTGATTTTCCCTCACTGAACCTCAGAATCCCTACCTACTGGAGTTTGCTGAAATCTTGTGCTGCTATAATACAATAGTAGTATCTGACGTGTCTTCCTTAAGAAATTTAAACGTCTTGAGGGCTAACGGAGCACATTTCTTTTCCATTCAGGTTTTTGTACATAAACCTGGCTTGCCCAGTTGTCAAGTGAAAAGAACAAACTGATGCCTGACACTGGGTGGCTTCTTTAATATTCATAAGGATTACCTTCCAATTCACTTATTTTGGTTTGTCATTCCTTGATATTATGTTCCCTAGTTCTCAAAGACATTGATTTCCCATTCTAGCTCCAAGTACTGCCTTAGATTTTCCTTGAGTTGACTATGTACTATAGCCTGATGTTCAGATCAGATCCAGGGCTCTGTCTCAAACATAAAACATTGTTCTCCCTCTGATTAAAGCCTCCAAATTCCTTTCATGAGATGTTCTGACCACCTGCCTTGCTCAAAGGCCCCATGTTAGCTGAGCCAGCTTGTCACACTTTTAAAGAAGACAATTAAATTAGATATCATCCTTCTTTACAAAATAGAAGTGCTTGGCTTAAAATGATGTATTACAAAGTGATCACCTGTGTAGTATTTATGCATTCATAACAAGGAAAAAAATATATCACTGCCACCCAAAAGATCCTGAAGAGACCACCTCGCCACCTCCTCCCTCTTCCTAAAAGACAACTGCCTCCCCTACTATTGTAGTAATCATTTTTATGTTTGTTTGTTTGTTTTTATAGTTTTATCTCTACAGAAAGCATCCTTAAGCACCGGATATTTTTAACTGTATAAATAGAAACATTTTGTACTTGGTTTCTTTTGCTCCATATTACTTTCTTTTGAGATTCTTTCAAGTTGTTATTTGTCACTATAGTTCATTAATTTCCAATAGTAATTAGGGAAAAATTCACTAAAGAAGATTACATACACAACTGACAGTAGATATAAAATTTTTTAAATCCTGACACTATCAAGACCAATAATATCAGGTATTATACTGCCAGTGGGAATGTAAATTTATACAGACACTTTGGAAACCAGTTTGCTATTGCATAATGAAATTTGAAATGCGCTTACCCATGGCATGTGACTTAGCGAATCCACTCCTACATGTCCATCCCCCAGAAAGGCATGCACAATTTATACCAAGAAACATACACAAGAATGATCATAGTATTATTCACAGTATCAGAAACTGGAAACACTCCAAACAAATCAAAAGTAAGAGATGAATTATTATATTCATACAGTGAATTGTAATGTATGAGAAATCTTTGAGTTTTAAAGTTTTTTTGTGTGTATGGGGCACCTGGGTTGCTCAGTTAGTTAAGCATCTGCCTTCAGTTCAGTTCATGAGCTCAGGGTCATGGGATCAAGACAGGTGCTGGACTCTGCTCAGCTGGGAGTCTACTTCTCTATCTCCCTCTCTCTCTGCCACACCCCCCAAACTTGAGCTGACTCTCTCTCTTTCTCAAATAAATGAATAAATGAATAATAAAATCCTTAAAGCTTTTTGAGTACTTTTTTGTACAGGTGTTATGTTTCTCACATTACACAAAGGCTAAAAAAAAACAAAAACAAACCAGATTTCATTTAACAAATTTAATTAGAAGAAGCACTCTATACCCCCATGCTGGGTAAATGAACTACTAGGTCTGTTCAAGCCTTCTGCTCATTAGTCTATTGGATTATATAAGTTTTCTTTTCCTTTTTTTTTTAATAGGAATTCTATATATATTCTAGGTAGAAGCTCTTGGTCTATCATGTGTCAGAAATATCTCCCCCATCCTATTTTTTGTTTGTTCACTCTTTTAATTAAGTTCAAACAGATATTCATACTTTTAATGATTTAGTTCAGCAGTGTTTTTCTTTATAGCATCATGTATCTTATTTAAGACATCATAAGATAGTTTATCAACAAGCTTTATGTTTTACCTTTCACATTTGTATCTATGATCCTTCTGGACTGTATTTTTGTGGGTGATGTGGAGTAAGGTCACATTTTCTATTTTTTTCCAATTGTCCCACAATCATTGAAAAGACCCTGATGTTTCCATAGCTCTACTGTGTCACCTTGGCTTTAAATCAATTGTCTACACATATCAGTCTATTTCTAGGTTTTTGATTCTATTCCACTGGTCTATTTGTCTAACCTTGAGCCAATATCACATGGTCCTAACTACTATAGTTATAATAATTCTTGATAGATGAGAGAACAAGTCCTCCCACTTTATTCAAGAGTACCATTAGCCCTTCATGTCTTTTGTTTTAAATTACTATATAAATTTTAGAATCAACTTGTTAAGTTCCAAAAAAATTCAATTGTAATATTGGTCAGGATTACACTGAATCAATAGACCAGTTTGGGAATAACTGACATCTTTACAATATTAAATCATGAGCCAATGAATTTGGCTTGTCTACCTCTCTTCATTTATTCAGTCTTATTGTATATTTCTCTTAATAATAGAGTTTTCTACATAGAACAGTGAACTTCTCTTGTTAGATTTATTCTTTGTCATTTTATATTTTTGATGCTATTATAAATTGCATCTAATTTTCAAATACCATCTCCTAATTATTTGTTGCCAGCACATGGAAGTAGATGTATTTTAGTAAGTTGACCTTGCATCCATCAGCCTTGCTAACTTCATCAGTCCTAATCCTTCATCTATGGATACATATTTTCTGTGTATATAATTATAGGATATATGATTAATGGCAGTTATATATTTTCCTTTCTGATCTTAATGTTTAAATCATTCTTTTGCTGTACTGCATTGGATCGGTCCTTTAATACAATGTTCAGTAGAAGTGAACAATGGACAATCTGTTAAATTTCTCAGCTAAAAATAATAGCTTTCAGGGGGACCTGGGTGGCTCAGTGGGTTAAGGCCTCTGCTTTCGGCTCAGGTCATGATCGCAGGGTTCTGGGATCGAGCCCCACATCGGGCTCTCTGCTCCTCAGAGAGCCTGCTTCCTCCTCTCTCTCCCTGCCTGCCTCTCTTGCCTACTTGTAATCTCTGTCTGTCAAATAAATAAATAAAATCTTTAAAAAAAATAATAGCTTTCAAAATTTCATCAGTAAATATGATGTCTGTTTACACTTATTTGTAGATTCTTTTTATCAGATAAATCATTAATATATGCAATATTTTTGTCTCTCTCTCTATATATATAGGTATATAATTGTCAAGTGCTTTTTCTGCATCCAAGATGATATTTTCATTTTGTTAATATACTTCATTCCACTGATTAATTTTCGAGTATTAAACCAACCTTGCATTCTAAATATACCCAAACTGCTCATGAGAAATATTTATATATAAATATACATATATATATATACATACACATATATATATAATCAATGGCATGATATTATGATAATAGTATATGATTATTATGGTGTTATGTCATAACATATAAAATCAAGATTTCTATATATCCTTTTTAGATATTGCTAATTCAGTTTTTTTAATTAATTAATTTATTTTTATTTCTTTTCAGCATAACAGTATTCATTGTTTTTGCACCACACCCAGTGCTCCATGCAATACGTGCCCTCCGTAAAACCCACCACCAGGCTCCCCTAACCTCCCACGCTAATTCAGTTTTTAATATATCTCTGCCTCTGCTTTCAGTTAATACAAACCCAAAACAATGAAGACAAATATTGATTTATTCAAAGGGCTGATTTCTTTAGGTATAAACAACTGACAGGAGGGAAAATGTGGGAGCAGTTACTTCCAAAGGAAGGTTCAAACCAGACTGTGTCTCAGATTGTGGGTCCTACCTCTGCTTTTAGAACAGGCATAAAGTCAGCAGCAAACATTCCCACTAGAAAATGCTGGATAGGGGGCACTGCCTGTGAGGGTGTGGGTCCTCCCACCTCAGCCTCCACAGCAGGAGCACAGGACCTGTTCCTTTCCTCAGGGTTGTAGGAGGACAGGGGCTAACTTTTCTTCTGCCCAGTTATTGACACAAAGGAATTTGAGAGAAGGGAAGGGATGACAGGAGCTGTGCTAGTATCTTGGCATCCTCACTTTATTTAATTACACCCATGTACTTGGCCTTCTGAGGTGAGCTTTGCTGTTGGTTTCCATTTTGGTGGCTCAACATGGGCTTCCTGGCTGTGCACAGAGCACCACAGATATTTGGAGTTCTCTCAAGGTGGTTGTGCTCTTCTTAGAAGATGAACTCTTCCTTTCTTACCTGATTTTAAATGTGTAGCCCTAGACATTTTGGGATGTTTCTATCATGAATTTTGCATTTCCTATTAATAACTTCCGAATATCTGCATTTCTGTTAACACTACCTTAAAGAACAGCTCTTCTTCAAGATCAGTGTCCTCTGTGACCTTCTTCCTACATCATCCTACTTAGTTATGTATTTCAGGGTTGCATATATTTCCCCATCAAACTTCGTTCTAAATCCAGTACAGCTTTCTGCAACTGAACTAGAATCCCAGGTGAAAGGCCAGGACTCTTAAGAAAATGAAACAGGGTGACAATTTTAAACACAAGTTTATGGCTTGTTTTGCCAGTGTTTCTATTTTATTGCCCTCAAAACTCAAAAGAATTTCTTGAATTACTTTCTCCCCTACCTGCTTCCCTGAAGAGCGCTACAGAAACAGTATCAACAGAATTCTCAAAGTGTTGCTTCAGCTTACCTTCTCCTTACTTCCTTTTGATTTTCTGGTTTGACTTTCAGAGGATGCAAACCAAATCAACAATTTCTTTTTTTTTTTAATTTCTTTTTAGCGTAACAGAATTCATAGTTTGTGTACCACACCCAGTGCTCCATGCAATGCGTGCCCTCCATAATACCCACCACCAGGCTCCCCCAACCTCCCATCCCCCGACCCTTCAAAACCCTCAGGTTGATTTTCAGAGTCCATAGTCTCTCATGGTTCATCTCCCCCCCAATTTCCCTCAACTCCCTTCTCCTCTCCATCTCCCCATGTCCTCCATGTTATTTGTTATGCTCCGCAAATAAGTGAAACCATATGATAATTGACTCTCTCTGCTTGACTTACTTCACTCAGCATAATCTCTTCCAGTCCCGTCCATGTTGCTACAAAAGTTGGGTATTCGTCCTTTCTGATGGAAGCATAATACTCCATACTGTATATCAGTCATCCTAGGACAGAAATCTGAGGCTGAATCTGG
>PISX010019678.1:0-37496 GCA_004024625.1 Mellivora capensis
AGTAAAATAAGTCAAGCAGAGAGAGTCAATTATCATATGGTTTCACTTATTTGCAGAGCATAACAAATAACATGGAGGACATGGGGAGATGGAGAGGAGAAGGGAGTTGAGGGAAATTGTGGGGGAGATAAACCATGAGAGATTATGGACTCTGAAAAACAACCTGAGGGTTTTGAAGGGGTGGGGGGTGGGAGGTTGGGGGAGCCAGGTGGTGGGTATTATGGAGGGCACGCATGGCATGGAGCACTGGGTGTGTTGTAAAACTATGAATTCTGTTATGCTGAAAAGAAATGAAATTAATTAAAAAAAAAAGAAACATCACTTTGCTTTAATAAAATCACCAATTTGCACCAAAAAAAAAAATCAGTAAAATCTGCATTGGATACAGAAAAGAATATATGTAATGATGTAGGGATGTTGAATCTGTACTGTGGAGGATATTTTGAAAACATCTGAAAATTAAAAAAAGAACAAAAAGATAAAAATGGCAAGAAGGAAAATTATAGAGTGGACAAAGAATGGAGAACCACAATAGAAATAATAAGTTCTCTTTAGGAAAGAGACTGGAAAAGACCAGGAAAATGAAGAAAAAAAAAAGAGACAATCATATTTGTAATAAAAGAAAATTCTATAAAAGGGGAGAGAAACTGCATTTGAAAACTGAGAAGGTTTACTGAGAATCAGGTCAAAATCTAGAGTGAAAGACACAGGTACATTACTGGACCTTTAGTTTAATCATAAGAATTCTCAAATGCTAAAATCATTTGGATAAAAATAATAAAAACAAATTTTAAACAATATAAATACAAATATAGTCATACCTAGGAAGGAAGAAAAACCCACCACTTTCAAGACTATGTCTAAAACATGAAATGCTAGAAGAATAGGTACCCTTGCCTGCACAGTTACTATGGGATAAGCTGTGTACTCATGTGTGTCTGTATGTGGGCGTGCATGGGTGTTATTTTATAAATAACAAGTTGTTACACTTAAGGAAGAACATATATTCTTTGTGAAATTCAGAAATGTGGAATATTAGGTCCTGTATGTCTGCCTCTTAGGCAGGGAGCAGACATGTAGGAGGAGGGGAAAATGAAGAAATCTTGAAAATGTGTTTCTATTGGTTGACACAAGACACAAAATTTCACATCATGTAATGATGAATACAAAAACTCTCAATGGAGCACCAGAAACAGTTAAAAAAAAAATCCAGACCTATCTGCTTTCCGTCTGTTTAAAATAAGCAGATTTCAGCATTTTGAAAAGAAGATGTAGAATATTGTAATAACACAAATCTGGTTCTAAACCTTTAATTTTCTTTTTTTAAAGTTTCTCTTTACTAAGTATGTACTATATGTTGACTAATAGAATTTAAATAAAAAATAAATAATATAAAACATGTTTCTAAAAAAAAAAAGTTTCTATTTAAATTCCAGGTAGTTACATACAGTGTTATATTAGTTTCAGGTATACAATCTACTGATTTGACACTTCCATACAACAGCCAGTGCTGGTCACAACAGGTGCACTCCTTAATCCCTATCACCTGTTTCACTCATCTCCTTACCACGTCCCCTCCAGTGACCATCAGTTTGTTCTCTATAGTTAAAGAGTCTTGGTTGGCTTCTTGGTTGGCTTCTTGGTTGGCCTCTCTCTCTTTTTTCCCTTTAAAATAAATAAACAAATAAACCTTTACTTGTCAAAAACCTAGAAATGTGTGTGTGTGTGCGTGTGTGTGTGCAGAAAGAAAACTAAAAGTGAACTGCCTACCTTGTATCAGCAGAGTACCAGTAGGTACTATTTCTTCTAAAATGACATTTAGGGTGAGAGAGATTAAATGATCATATTGCAAAGTCTAAGATAGTTCAGTTTCAAAAGCAGGACAATGTTGGAAAAGTATATGGTTTTTAAAGAACAAGAAAAAATTAGAAAAATCAAGCAAGAGGAGTGTGTTTTTGAGTGTGTGTGTGTACTGTTGTGTGTGTGTTATAACAAAGCATTTAACAAGGCAAAACTCAAGCAAAATATTCTGCTATGACCATGATAATTCACCAAAAGGTCAAAACAACAACAACCAGAAAATATTAGAAAAGAGGAGAAGAGCAGCATTGTCATTTGAGAGCAACAATGTCGCCTACATGGAAAGCTTGTCACCATCAGGACTTTATTTCTCTTCCTCCTGCTGATTAGAAAGCTCATTCTGTTATGCCTTCTTAGTGAACTGGTGGTCTTTTAAACATGCATCTTGCCTTTATAAAAGGCCCTGTTTTACCATGCATCCCACCCTCAAGTACATAAGTCTTTCTGGAAATCTCTGCAAGCTGCTGGAAGATACCTGGGTCACTCAGTGCCTTTCAGGCTTCCTTCTCTTTGACTATAAGCCCCTTGAAGAATGGAAGGTACTGTATACATCTTTGTAATCCCAGCCCAAATGGAATGTCTAGTGCCTTTTAAGCCCTTTGTAATTTGGAGGAGAATAAATGAATTCATGAACAACTTCAGTCTTTCTGATACCCATAAGGTTCCTAATAAACTTGAAAAATTTACTGAGCAAATTCCTTAAGTACATACTCCACTCAGAAGCCCCTGTTCCAAATCCTTATCCCTTTTATGGTAGTCTTCTGTTTTTTTCTACCCACTTAAATGGCCCTCTCAAAAGTCACCAAGAATATTAGATATGTGCTCCTCATCTTTGGAAGGTTATTTGATGGTAAGAGTTGAACTAGAAACAGAAACAATATGTTACAATGTGCTATATATGCATTTGTGTGTATGAACCTGTATGTGTGCATGCATGTATGTATCTGTTCCTTTTGAAGGGAGGAAGGGAGAAAGAAGAAGCCGTGGTAGAAAGGATATTGCAGTCAGAAGGGGGAGAGCATGTGCAAACCAGGGGAGACACAGAAGTTCCTGCGTAGAATATGAAGAGTGCTATGCCGAGGGACCAGCCTACAGCTTGGGCAGACTAGGGTCCTGTGACAAGAAAAAGGTTCAGTGGGAGAAAGAAGGAGTACCTGTCCATCTCCCGCTCTGAGGACTGGGGTGGGAATTTCACAAGGCCATGGGTATGTAAACCTCTAGCAGAATACCCAAATACAAGTATATACTCAATAACTGTACAATTGAAATGTTCACCTAGCACCCAGGTCTTGGTTTCCAAATATTATTCTCTAGTAAAAGACACCAGAACCCCTTGGAGAAGCTGCTGATTCTAGGACTGGCAAGAGGAAATTACAAGTTAAGCCTAGAGGGCCTTGTAGTACCAGAAAGTAAGAAATCCCTCAAAGAACAAAAGGACAGAATTATATCAAAAAGATCTAGGGGCCAACCTGAAAGACCTCCTGATAGCCAGTGCTGGAACAATCTGAGCAACAAAATACATTATGACGGTATTGAATTATAACCCTCAAAATGAAATACGTTAAAAAAAGGAAAACCCATGAGTTCATATAGATATAAATCAATGATTGAACATTTAATGAAATGGAAAAGGAACAAAATTTCCTTACAAAAGAATTCTAATTAATATAGGAGAATGAATAAATAAAAATCACCATTGGAACACCATGGTAATAATTACTCTAGGCACAATCCATTGACAAATGCTAAAATCAGCATGCATAACTTTCAGGAAGAACAAGATATTTGCATTGCCTCAGAATATCCCTCCCCAGATTTGCTAATTCCTGTGGTGGTTTTAACATTGGACCACAGATTCTCTGATACTCTTACTTCCAAGAAGTGGAGCTTGATTCCTCTTCCCTTGAGTAAGGCTGGATGTAGTTGCTTGCATCTAAAGAAACAAGTACAGAAAAGGGAAAATAACTTTACAGTGGAGAAATTCAGAGACATCACATTAATCAACTAAACAAGGTTAGCATCACCAGGAATAAGAAATATTGATACTACATCCCCTGATAGGATGTGACTAGAAGTAAGTATATTGCCTTTGTGATATTCTCCCCAAATATCAGTAACCTCTGTCTAGTCATGAGAGGACATCACACCAATTATATGTAAACATTAGATTTCTTAGAGTTAGATGAAGGTTATATGGAAACCCTGCATTTTTTGTACTCTTCTGTAAGCCTAAAATTATGGCAAAAAATTTTTAAATGTGTGATGTGCATGTAATATACATCAATGTAGGGATGCTTGGGTGGCTCAGTTGGTTAAGCGGCTGCCTTCGGCTCGGGTCATGGTTCCGGAGTCCTGGGATCGAGTCCCGCATCGGGCTCCTTGCTCGGCAGGGAGCCTGCTTCTCCCTCTGCCTCTGCCTGCCACTCTGTCTGCCTGTGCTCACTCGCTCTCTCTCCCTCTCTCTCTGACAAATAAATAAATTAAAAAAATATATATACATCAATGTACATGTGTTTACACATGCTTGATTTACAAACGCAATGTAAAATGTATTTACACATGCTTGAGCCTCCCAGACCTCCTGCTGTCCCACCCACTGCCACAGAGAAGGCCAATCCTTGATTTAATAGACTTCTTAGTAACTGCAGCACCTTTTCTGGAGAGTCTAGAAGGATCAGGATAAGAGAAAGTTTTGTGACCCGTGTCTTCATAACTTTTCTCCTTGCGTTCCTTATTATATGCATGTTGTCTTTTACTTAGGTGGTTTCTAGAGTTCAACTGTCATTCAGGGCATCAAACTAATTTTCTCTTCAGCAGTGATTGCCAAGCTGAATGCATAATGAACCCCATTATTTCTTGTTATTAGGCTGTTGGGGACGTGGATGAGAGGAGGGCCACCATCCAGCGGTGAGGGCTCTTCTTAACACTGCCCGCCCTCCCTCATCCACTGAGTCCACACAACAAGAAAAAAAAAGCACGTGTGGAAAGAGATGCAAATGATCCCGCTCCTTGAGTGGAGAGATATCAGAGATCTGAACTGACTTCCAGGCATAGCCTTTTGTGATTTACTTAATGCAAAATAGAATCACTGTTTGTTGACCACTTAAAAGAACTGAATATATTGAGAACCATCACCATGGCAGGTAGTGTCCTGGGGGTTTTATAAACCCTCTTTACTGAATGCTCAGGACAAGTCTATAAAGAGGGCGTAGTCAGATGGGAAAGTGAGGGACGGTTAACGATCTTCCTAAAGTTTTCCAAAGGGTTAGCAAGTGGTAGAGCCTGAATTCAAGTCCAGGTATCATCTCTGACAGATCCCATCCTCTCTCAGTGACACTGCCTGGCTTCCTGCCTAGTCCAAACAGTCCCAGGATACACTTCCATACCTTCCTAGGTACCAGGAGCAGAAAACCAGCTTCCTGTGTGGTCAAAAGTAGGAGGATTCCTAAATTTTAATGTGAATGCAAATCACCTGAGACCCAGGTAAAAGAATTCCAATGCAGTGGGTCTGGGGTAGGTCCTGAGCATCTTCATTTTTTTTTTTAAGATTTTTTTTTTTTTTGACAGGCAGAGATCACAAATAGGCAGAGAGGCAGGCAGAGAGAGAGGAAGGAAAGCAGACTCCCCACTGCATAGAGAGCCCAACGCAGGGCTGGATCCCACGACCCTAGGATCATGACCCGAGCTGAAGGCAGAGGCTTTAACCCACTGAGCCACCCAGGTGCCCCCTGAGCAGCTTCATTTTTAACAAGCTACCAGGTGATCCCAACATTACTAGGTCCTTGGACCCACACTTTGAGTAGCAGGTATGAAGAAAGACAAGACTGGACTCCCATTATTATGGAGTCATAGCTCAGGCTAAAATAGAGATGTGGAAATATTTCGCACTCCTAACTCCACCTTTGTCAGATATCTGTATCATGGCTTTTTATTTTTGTTTTTTGCTTTCTCTCTGAAGCATTGCCTTTTCATGGTGTTTTAATGGCATTTTTTGAAAAGCAGTCTTTAATTTTGAGGCAGTCTAATTTATCATTTTATTTTCTCCTATGGTTAGTGTATATAATTTTTTGTTTAAGAAATGTTTGCCAAGTTTAAGGGCTTAAGTATTTTCTATATGTTTTCTTCTAGAACTTTTGTTGATTTAGGTTCTGCATAGATCTACAATTCCCTTTTCTTTCTTTCTTTCTTTCTTTAAGATTTTATTTATTTATTTGACAGACAGAGATTACAAGTAGGCAAGAGAGGCAGGCAAGGAGAGAGAGGAGGAAGTAGGCTCTCCATGGAGCAGAGAGCCCAATGTGGGGCTCGATCCCAGGACCCTGGGATCATGACCTGAGCGGAAAGCAGAGGCTTTAACCCACTGAGCCACCCAGGTGCCCTATAATTCCTTTTTCAATGAGTGTTTATGCATATAGTGAAAGAAGGTTTGGAATTTTTCCACGTGGATTATATCTCAGTGCCATTTCTTGAATGACCATCACTTCCCCATTGCCTTGATAGCTTTGCCAAAAATCAATTGACCACATATGGGTGGGTACTGTTTTAGGCTCTCTATTGATCTGTGTATCTGAACTTCTACCAATACCATCCCATATCCTGACTTTATAGTAAATCTTGAAATCAAGTAGTGTGAAGCAGCCCTCTAACTTTTTTGTTCATTTGCAAAACTGCTTTGGCCACTCTTAGAATTTGCCTCTACATTTTAAACTAAACTTGTAAAATTTTATTTTTAGAAAAGACATGCAGAGATTTTGAATGGGATTTTGTTGACTCTATAGATCAATTTGGGGAAAATTAACAGTGTAAAAAAATATTAGCTTTAAAATCCAGGAAAATGTTATAATGCTGTATGGTATTTCTCCATTTATTTAGTGGTTTTCAGTGTGTAAGGCTTTCCTGTGTTTTGTTAATTTTTCCATAAGTGTCACATTTTTCTTATTGATCTTGTAAATATTACCAATTCGATTTGCTACTATTTGTTCTCAGCTACTATATTTCCACAGTCCAGAATAAGCATCTGTACATCACCAGCTTCCATTAAATGTACTGAGTTGGATGAATGGATGGAAGGATGGCTAGCTGCATGAGCAGATAGATGCCAACAGGACTCTTTTTGCCCAGTGTCTAGCAAAGTACCTAATATATTATGGGCAATCAGATGTGTGTACTAACTCAGTTGTATTCAGAGGATGGAAAGATTCGTAACTCATGTAAACAGGACTGTCGTCTTTTGTCCAACCAGGCAGATCTCAGTTAGAATGGGGCCCTAGGTATGAATCTCAGTGTCCTTGTCAGTCAGCATGGCCCACCCAGGTCTTTTTTTTTTTAAGATTTTATTTATTTATTTGACAGAGATATCACAAGTAGGCAGATAGGCAGACAGAGAGAGAGGAGGAAGCAGGCTCCCCGAGGAGCAGAGAGCCCGATGTGGGGCTTGATCCCAGGACTATGGGATCATGACCTGAGCCGAAGGCAGAGGCTTTAACCCACTGAGCCACCCAGGTGCCCCCCCCCCACAGTCCTTTATTCAGTAAGCAATTGCAATAATGGCAATGAGCTAGACTCAGACATCTCCTTATAGATGTACCTTCAGTAAAAAGCTAATTTCTAAAAGCTTTCCTTTCCCAATATCGTATCTGTTGCTCCTAGTTTTCTCATGTGGGCAATTAATTGAGAGTCACCTCTTGTTGAGGACCAGCCTGCAGGCTAAGACCATTTGTCTTATCACTATATTCCCAGTATTTGGACAATAAACATTTGTTAACTAAATTAATAAATATATGACTGGTCAACAAAAGAATAAATGAATGAAGATTTCTTACCGTAGTAACAGTATATAAAATTTTATCTGAAAAATAAGTAGGAATCATTAAATCAATAAGGGCCTGTAGTCAGAGTACCTAAGTACCTTAGGTACATAAGTACCTAAAAAAATCAAGAAACAAAAACTATATAAGCTTGCCAAGTTAAAAAAAAATGTGATTATGGCTTCAGTCACAAAGGAGGTTTGGCCATTCAGCATTTAAGATTCTGTTTACTTTAAAATATAACCTACATAGAATACAATCATTTCACTTATTTGTAATAATATCTACCAATGGCTGTTGATGTTGGCAAGAGTCTGTTATTGTAAGGACTTGACATCTAAGATTGTACATGCCCGTAGTAGGTGATCAGTACATCTATTTTCCTTTCCTCTCTTCCAAACAATTATTGCTACCAGGGTATGCATATCTATTTTCTGTCATTGCTATGAGCCTAGTAGGTCGTTAGTGAATATGTATGACATTCCTGCCACTCTCTTACCTTCAGAGATATACAGCATATGACTTTCATTTCCCAAGTTTGTACTGCAATTCCCCTACTCTTTACTTGATATTCCTTAATGAAAGGTACTATCACTGCCCAGACTTTTTCCTTTTTCATGAACCACATTTACTTTCAAATCAGATTATAGGATGAATAATGTCTAGTAGTTACTTCAATGATCTGAAAATTATCCATCCCACCCAGTGCCACCTTTGTCATCTCCACACATGAAAGAATCAAAGGAACTTCCCTCTTCAGGTTCTGACCTTGAAAATATATCCCACAGCTTTTGTCATGTCCCAAAGCCTTTCCTGCTGTGAACAGCCCATCAGAGTCCCCCAGACAGCTGTTAGAGCTCAGAATCAATTTACTTTGGGGTGAGGACTTAAGGGACACAGATGGGTGAATTACAGGTGTTCAGCTTAGTGGCAGACCCTACTTGGCACAGCTTAATATGGGTTCCAACCTGTTTCAGCTGCAGGGCAGCAAAGCTGTCACTCTTTGCCCTGGAGAGGCTGGTGGGTTTTGGCTGGGTGCCATATGCAATCCTAGTTACAAGGTCAATCGTATGTTTTTGGGTTTTGGAAGCTGTTACAACTTAAGCTAGTCACTGACTATACCTTTAGCCTGGGTCAGGTTTCTCTCTTTGGATTTTAACTGAGATTCTAAAGGGACTGTTGGTCCCATTCAGCTGCTCTATATTGCTGTAGTTCCTGCCTCATGTTTATGCCACCCATGCTTTCTTGCCTCATTGTTTTCTCTTTTTCCATTTGCTGACCATTTCTTGTTTTTATACTGAATAATGCCCTCCCTGCCATGAATACTGAGGCTTGCAAGCATACCCTGGGCTCATATTTAAAAACTGACAAAAGCTTGGAAGATGAGGAATTTACTTCTTTGGAAACCAATGACAGGAGAAGTTAATCCAGGGAGGGAAGGGAGACAGGGTGAGTTTTTGATGGGTTGAACAATTTTCCAAATCAAATCTATAGAGAAATGGACAGCAGCAATAGTATAATAAAATGCGCCAACATCTTAGCCACTCTAGAGCTGAGTGGATATCCTTAGCATGTAGAGATTGGGTTCCAGGCAAAGGATTCTGAAAGCCAGAATTGCCTTGGGAATGGAGAAATGGTTTCTCCATTTCCAAGGCAATGAGGATCTGGGCCCTGGAGCACGACTCATTACAGTAGATTCGCGTGCATTTATGGTTTGAAATCATGCCAGGCGTGCCCTGTCCAGACCATAGCATGACCTCTGCAAAATTATATCTATCATTGGAAAGGCCTGGCTTTCCGTAACTCCTTCTGATATGCTGCCAAAAACTCAAACAGCTATTCCGAGTATACTTTAATTGGTACTTTATATTCAACACATAGGAAAACTCACCATAAACAAAATCTGTTCTTTCCTGAACTCTGTGAAGTTAAAGTATCTGGATCGTGTGTTAACTACACAATATTTATGGAGTTCAGCATGTGGGCAAAGTCAGCCAAGGCCCATTTCTCCTCCTTACAGCCTTATATACTAAGGAATGCTTTATATATGATGATTTTTGAAATAGCTTTGAAATCCCCCATCCGTATGAAATTCTTGCAATAGTAAAGAATAGAAGGAAAAAATACAGCTGATTTTTTTTAGTCTTTGAGAAATCAATACTAATGTATCTGGCATTTATGTAATCAAACTTCCAAGAGTCTTAAAACATATAAAAATTCTGCTGGTTGGGGGCGCCTGGGTGGCTCAGTGGGTTAAAGCCTCTGCCTTCAGCTCAGGTCATGATCTCAGGGTCCTGGGATCAAGCCCCGAATCGGGTGCTCAGCTCAGCAGAGAGCCTGCCTCCCCCTCTCTCCGTGCCTCCTCTCTGCCTACTTGTGATTTCTGTCTGTCAAATAAATAAATAAAATTTTTAAAAAAATTCTGCTGGTTGGTTACTTAAAAGTAATCACTTGCCCTGAAACCATTAACTAGGTCACATATGGAACTGGTTGTAAGAGTCAAATACTAATACTTAAAATTTCTACCAGTGGTTTATGCCAATCCGTTCCCATGTCCCATTCACCTACATCCATGCATGTAGTTAGAACTATTAAAGAATCGGGGATGAAGCGAGGAGTCTAAGATGTGTGTATTTAATCAAGCAAATCAGTGAACATCTTCTTCGTGCTGGAGTCTGTGGTGTGTCTAAGGGACATGGTGATGAATAAGTGAGTTTTACTATCTAGAAATTCATAGTCTCTAGTGAATAACACCTAAAACCAACACATAGTGAGTACATAGAGAACATACTGTATTCTCTAAGAATAACTAAGCATGTGTGTTATTAACTCACTCAGTCTTTACAGTTACTCTGAAATGGAGTCTAATACCATATCTAATAGACGCCTTCTACCCAGACATTAAAATGCTTATATTGAACCTTGGTTGCTTCAGATGATTTTTAAAGGTCTAAATATTTTCAGACAGACTTCGGGTGTCCATCTGACTCCTTTTTGATCTTGATTTCTACTCTTCATCCAAGAAGGCAGTTGCACTTCTCCAGGAAATGTATATTTTTCCTACCTTTTTTTTTTCCAAAATAAATGTGCTGTATATATCTACATATATATTAACAGTGTGTCGTACTGTTTTGCATGTTTTCAAAATTTGAGCCAGTGTTATAATTTTCTTTCATTTTGGTTTATTCACTTAATATTGAATTTTTGAAATTTATGGATGCTGAGTCATATAGAAATTGCACATTAATTATAACAGTTAAGCAGTCTTTTATTGCATTAATCCACATGATTTGTCAATCCATTCTACTATTACTGGGCATTTAGATTGTTTTCAGTTGTTCTCTATTACCTGAATGTTTCGATGAACATATCTTTATGTGAATTTTCTATGTCATATACCTACAAGTAAGTTTGCTGATTCACAGGATAGGTGAATCTTCTACTTTACTAGATATTTCCAAATTGTTCCCCAAAATGGTTGTACTCATTACACCCAAATGCCAATGTATGAATGAATGTTCCAGGTCCCCTATAACTTCATGGCACTTGGTGGTGCTAGAAATCTAATTTATGTGAATTTGAAGGGTGTGAAAATAACTCATTATTTATTTAGAATATTAACAATTATGTTTCTACATGATATTGACTGATGAGTACCTAAATATACATGTATTTAGGTATTCATCTTTCTTGTGCTATCTTTTTTCTATTTTTCATATAAAAGAAGGTTGTAATATTTGTTCAAAAACTTTACTTTTTATTTTCTGGAACAGTTTTAGAAAACAAGGGTTTTTGTTCTTTTTAGTTAGCCACTTATAAAACCATTTTGGTGGGGTAGAAAAGTACAAATTAATTGATCATTGGTATTTTACAGCTTATATTTCTTGTCAATGCTAGTGTTCATGTATTACAAAAAATTCTTTTATATTTTCAGTTTATCGCATTTCTCTGGTTATGTCATATTTCAAATAGATTTTCCAGTATTTTGTATTTGTGCAAATTCCTTATGTTTCTTATTTGTGCTCTTTCTTTCTTTCTTTCTTTCTTTCTTTTTTTAACTTGCACAGTCTTCTGCAGCATTGTCTGTTTTATTAGTAATTCCAAAGAATGAGCTTGGATTTTGGTACTTCTTTCCATTGTTTGTTATTTCTCATTTCCTAGTTTTCTGCTCTTCTATTATTAGTAGCTTCTGTACATATTGAGGGAAGATTCAGTCTGCTTTCTTTTCAACTTTTTGAGTACAATGCTAAGGTTATTAATATGTCATTTTTCTTGTATTCAAAAATATGCATTACAGTTATGAATTTTCCTCTGAGCACCAATTTATCTTCATCCTACAAGTTTTGATGTGCTATATTTTGGTTATTATACTAGTGCTTTTAAGAGGTAGACTCCCTAATTATACCTGATAAGATTTTTCTCAGGTATTTTTTATAGTCTTTGCCCAGAGCATTATCCCATTTTCATTTCATTGACATGTGACAACGTTTCCAAATTCTGTGGAGTATAAAAATTTCAGAATTTGAGGACATTTCCTATGTAACTTAGTAAGATAAAAATCCCTAGCAAACAAAATGCTCTGCAACATAGAAGGCACCATATGTAATTATAAAACCTCCCTAGACAACCAACGTAGAGAACCACCATGAAAATGTGTTAGCTTACAGGAAGTGTCTCCAGAGGAAACAGAGGTGAAATGCTTCTGTGATGTATAAAAGCGGAAAGGATCTCATGGATCACATAGACCATGCTTCATTTTACATTGACAGATTGAGTCTCAGAGAGACTGAAAGTCTTTTTCAGTTTCACAAAATAATTGGTTGGAGATTCAGGATTAAATACTCCTGTGTAGTTGTTTCCTTGTTATAATTATTAATTTTATACCATATTTCTTCCTGCCTTCTGTCTTCAGAAATGAGGATCAACAGGTTTGCACAGAAAATTCTTTAATGTCACTATGTGATTCCTTCTTTACAGATAGGGTTGGTAAGCTACAAAATCCAGTGACAGAATTACAGAAAACAGTCATGGACATTGACTCCATTTGTTGGAAAAGCACACATACAGCAACCTTATGGAGACAGCTCCTGCTGACCCATGCAATTTTGTCTTCCACCTTTTCCAAAATTTGCATCCCTTTTACCTGATTCTCTTTCACTATACTCATTGCTTGTCTTTCTTCTTCATCAGGTTTTTAAAATTATTATTATTTTTTTAAATTTATTTCTTTTCAGCATAACAGAATTCATTGCTTATGCACCACACCCAGTGCTCCATGCAATATGAGCCCTCCATAATATCAGGTTTAACCTTAAGTGTCAGGGACAGCTCTCCTGACAATATCATCTACAGTGGGCTCCACACTTACTCTCCCTTATTCTCTCCCTTCATTTTACAATTGTTTTACTTCTTCCTCATAACATCCCATGTAGAATTATTTTATTTATTAACCAGTTTATGTATTTATCTGTCTTTCCCATTATGATATATATTTCATGTCTAGGTCCAGTGCGTACATGGTTCTGGTCATAATAGGTATTCAGATGATAGTTTTGGTATTGATCATTATACCCCAAGTACAAAGACTTTTAAAATGATGGGTAATTTCATTTCCAGTAATAATGGACTAAGCCATCTGAACAAACTTTTTCCACCCCCTCAGGAAAAATAAAATAGCTGAGTGAGGTATAAATACCACCTTTTAAAAGCACTGAAAAGCTAAGAAGATAGTGATTAATTACTTGGTAGAGGTCTGTAAGAGTTTGAGAATACAGGGATGGAATCTAGCAGTAGAGTCTACTTTTTCCCTCATCATATGCAGTTCGAGGAAATTAACAGATAGCTTGGACTGTGAGCTGAAGGGTATAAAAGTCTGAATGCAGATTCTATCAAAAGCCACGACTTAGTAAACCACTTACCCCTCTGGGCTGAAATTCTAAAAGCTCTAATCTGGTAGTAAGAGTGATAGTTTTATATTATTTTACTCAGCATTAAACTGGATTAAAATGGCCCAAAATAGTATACACAGTATTCTGACAAAAGTAAATGAAAATCTTCATCTCATGAAGATAATTTAATCAAGTCTCAAATTATAACTAAAATTCAGTTTTCAAAAACAATGCCCAGCACACAATCAGAGATAATTAGACATGCAAAGAATGAAATACCATAAGAGAAAGACATTGTAAAAATAATGCAGCTTAGGAACAGACAAGTAGAACCCAAATAATAGAATTACTGGACAACTAGACAGACTATATACAACAATTCTGCTCACTGTGATCAGTGAGATAAAAAAAAAGTCAAGCTTCAAAATGTTAGCAGAGAACTAGAAACCATAAAAACTAATACTATAGATTTAAAAAAGAACCAAATATGCATTCTAGAATTAAAAAAAAAATCTGAATGAATAAGTTTAACAGAAGCTTAGAGTTGAATAGAGAATCATTAAACAAGAAAATAGGTCAGAAACCTTTGCAAAATAAGACATAGAAGACAAAAGATAGAAAATATAGAATAACAGCCAGTAAATATAGACCAGTGGTGTCCAAAAGATACTTATGTAATGATAAAATTCCATATTTGTCCAAAACAGTAACCACTAGACACCTGGGGCTCTTGAGTACTTGAAATGAGGCTACTGAGGCTGAAGATCTGACTTTTCAATTTTATTTATTTTTAAGTTATATTAACTTAAAAAAAACTTAAAGTTAACTTAAAAAGTTAAGTTTAAATTTATATAGCACTTAGGCTAGAGGCTAGTATATGGAATATTGCTGATATAGAGCATGCATATAGAAAGTTTAACATATATGTAAGATGAGTACCAGAAACAAAGGAGAGAGAAAATGAAGTAGAGGTAATATTTGAAGAGGTAATGGTTCAAAGGTGTTCAGAACTGATGAAAGACACTAATCCAAAAATTCAAGAAACTCATAAAATCTCAATGAGGAATTAAAAATAAAAAACTTTTTTAAGGCATGCCATAGTGATTCTGATTCTGAAGAAAACCAAATACAAAGAGAAAAAAAAAAAAGTAAGAGGAGGCAGAGAGAAAAAAAAAAAGATTCCCTTCAAATAAAGAGCATTTAGACTGAGTTGACATCCAACAGCTACAATGGAATCCAGAAAAAAGTGAAATGATATATTCAAGGTGCTGTAAGACAATAACTCCTATCCTAGAACTCCATATCCAGAGAAAGTAACGTTCAAGAAATGAAGGTAAAATGAAGGCATTTTAAGACCTGGAAAAGCAAAGAACAGTTTAGCACTAACAGATGCTTCCAGTGGAAATTATAAAATGATCCCAGATGGGAGGTAAAACATGAAAGAAGCAACAAGAACAAAGAAAATAATAAATATGTAGGTAAATTATAAGAAAAAATACTATATAAAATACAAACAGGAATTTATTGCGGGCTCTTTTTCTTCCTCTCCATCTTCTTCTTCTCTCTCTCAACAACTTATTGTTGCACTTCACATTTTATGTTGAAATTGTTCACCAGTGCTACTAGAATTCTTACTGTTTTTGGTCGGAAACTTTTATTAAAGTGTCCAATGAGGCTACACAGAATTAATGTTTGTTGTGAAGACAAGTGGATGAATGAATGGAGCAAATTCAGTTATTTCCTTGTTCCCTGGTAATGTGGCAAGGATATTAAAAAGCAATGAGCTTCACAGAGAGTGGCAACTGAGTAGTTGAGTTTCAAAGTCATCACTTGTGGCACTTGAACATTTCCAAATACTAACATATACTTGATATTTCTGAAATTTGGTTCTTGTTATTACAATAAAGATTTCTGGAGTCAATTCCAGAGAGCCCATTCCAGCTTTTGGCTTTAATCAAGTTACCTACACTCTCTAATCTTTATTTTCTTTATCTTTCACCCATTTTGTATCGTGGTTAGTGTGCATAAAACCACATTTGGATCCCTTTCATTAACTTCCCTGAAATGTTATGCACTCCTTGGCAATGAACTCTGAGTTATTTTCCTTGACTTTATTTTTATTGTTGTTTCCTTTCCAACAGTTCGGGTACTTCCTCAGGAATACGTTTAAGTCTACAAGTTGTATCCTGTTTCCTTCTCTCTCCCTTTGTCCTTTCCATCTTCTTTCTTAGAAAACTTCTCAAGTTGTACTTCCTGTCCACATCTGAAGTTCAAACTGTTTTGATTCTTCTACTTGCTGCCTTGAATGCAGACTGTGTTGTCATATTCTTTGAAATATTTCCTTATCCTTCTGTTTTTCTCCATCTCATTTTGTTATATGTTTCCTGACAGATTGTTTTGTAGACATATCCTTATATCCAATTAAATGCTTTAAAAGTGTTTTTCAGTTTACTCATTCCTGAATGAGAAGAAATTTATCAGGATCTGGGAATTGTCAACAAGTGGGGTATATAATCCCCATTTGTAGAAAAATTTATTTTTGGATATTTATATTGTGGTAGATTAGCTTATTGCTCAGTCTCCCATCCTTTTTTGAGGGAGGAGTATACTTCCCTGCCCCAGAGGGCAAGTTAATTGCACAACATCTGGACTAATTTTCAACATCTCATCAGCATTCAAATAATTGGGCACTGCTGCAGAGGAGGTGGCTTCTTCAACTCTGGTGGATACTCTAAAAGATAAATGCTTGACCAACCACCATCTCCATTAGGTATTACTTCCATGCGTCTTCCTGTCTACTTCCTGCCAAAGCAGCATACTTCTGCAGTGCACCCCAGCAATGCACGCTAATAGCTCTCCTTTGTCCTAATTTTCCAACTGTTCTGTCGAAGTCAAACTCTTCAAAAGTGGTAAGAAAATAAAATGATGAGAAAATAAAAATATTCTGTTTGCCTCAAAAAGCTAGGAGTCATAAACTAGAGAAGAATTCCCTAATTTTCCTCTTGACTCAGATTTTTCTGGGTATATTTTCTGTTACCAGTAGTAAGCTAAGCATCTGCCATTGTTAGCATTTCTCACCCCAGGTCCACTGGAATTACAGACCCTTGAATTTCTCTTCTCTGAGTTTCAGTCCTGTTGTGAACCTGGTTGTTCTACACTTGCACCTGTGCTTCTGGGGACGCACTGGGAGAACTGAGTCAAGAACTTTCCCCAGTCAGATGCCATTTTAAAATCAAGATGGTGCCTCTATGTTTAACTAGTAAAATATGTCTGTACTTTACACTTCTTATTCTGTATTTTAGACTTCTCCCTGGGTCAATGTTCCCTTTTTTCCTGTTCTTGTCAGTTGTTGAATTCTAACTCTTTTTGTAAACGTATAGATTTTAAAAATGAAGTTTGAGTAAAGACAGGATTCTGGAAGCTGTAACCCTCTTGTGCTCCCAAGGATTCGGCTCCCCTTTCCAAGGGAGCATCTTTTCCAACACTTTATTATGTAAAATTTCAACCATGTAGCAAAGTTGAAAGAATTGCACAGTGAGCAGTATTATGCCTACCACCTCTTTTGCCATTAACACTTTACTCACTTTATCACACATCTGTCCCTCTATCCATCAATTAAGTCATCACAGTTTTGGATGCATTTCAAAGAAGATTGTGGACACTAGTATACTTCCTACCACATACTTCAGCATGTGTATTATCAGGAAGGGTTCATTATTTGTTTATAATTCTTTTTCTTATGTAAAAAATCCATATAATTGAACATGGAAATCAAGTACATATACATTCACTGAGTTTTTGCAAATGCGCACAAAGAAGTACCCTCTTGCCCCTGAACGAGGGATCATTTTTAGGACATAATAATCAGGTCAAAGTAGAGTGGGGGCAGCTTCTATCATAAAGAACCCCAGAATAACTCAGTCTCCCCATTAACTTTGTGGGGTACTAGAAAGGGAAATGTGCCTTGCGACTTCTTGGATTTTGTACCTTTGTCATAGAATTTAGTATTCAGGAGTGTGGAGGATAAAGAACCAAGTGGAGACAGAAAAAGCCATGTCATCATTAAAAATAAACAGAGACACAGTATGTCAGAGGGCAGAGGCAGGCACTTCATTGTGCTGGTGATTTATGGGGGAAGCTAATTTTAAACAAGATTAGGCCAGTGTGGTGCCTTACAGCCAAATAAACAGGCAAAGCACCCTTTCCACAGCAGCTCAGAGCTGCCCATCTCCTCAAGAAGTAATCTTATTTCCTTGGTGGCTGTTTACTGTCTGAGAAAACCCTGGTTGAGTCACTGAAAGCCCACCCTGTTAATGCCAGGGAATCATGAGGATTAGGGCTTTGAGACAATGACCTTCCCCGCCCCCACACCTTTGTAAGTGAAACTTACAAAACACAATACAGATGCATTAACAACAGTTAAAGCAGAGGGGTTCCTTCTGCTTATTCTGTGCTGCAGACCCCCTTTCCTTAAAATGGCACTTGAGTGTCAGAGAGAGGGAGACTGGCCACCAACGAAATTAGCACCCTGCCCTGTGGCCTGATTCCTCGTGTCTGGTTTGTTACAGGGGCCAGGCAGAGCCTCGGAGGCCAGCGGGGTGGCAGCCAGGTAGCAGCGAAGCTGGAAACGGGAGAGGCAGGAAGGAGGGTAGCCCCTTGAGGAGGAAACGCCACAGAGCTACGCCCTCTGGCCAGTCCAGGATTAGTGGACTCTATCTTTAGATTGGTGGTTTTGGGTGATTGGTTTTCTCTGCCTTCAGGTTGGTGGCTCTTCCAAATGCCAATGTTGAAAAATCCATAGTTCTATAGTCTAATCCTATGGAAAGTCCTCAGAAAGTGAAGGCAGGGGGACACGTGTGGGTGGGTGGCCAGGTGGCGGGGGGGTTGGTAGCGGTTATTTCGATGAATAAAAATTTAATATGGACCCTTAATGTATATGGTTCAAAAGCCACCTGAAAGTATCAAAAGAGTGAGATGGGAGGTTAAAGAGAGAATGTCTTTGGGAAAATGGATGGGCGTTTTCCCTCCAGACATTCCCAACAGGGGGAGGGGATGTGTCCCCCTTGCCTTAAGACTAGTGAGAGGTCAGAAAGACCCAGTAAGGGAACTGGATCATCTCCCCCGGACACCGTTAACAGGGTTGGTATTTCAAAGGGTTCCAACAGCCTCCTGTCAAAGCAGCCGCAGTATCAGCCATGCAACTGGAGCTGGCTTCTGCAGGATCCGGCTTGGCCAAGTGTTGACTCTCAGGTTCCTGAACAGTGGGAGGTCTGGGGGCCTCATGCAGGGTCTGACAGATGAGGGCATGAGCAGAAGGTTTGGGGGGTGCTCAGAGCAGAAGCTATATATCACTTGTTGTGGGAGCATTTCTTTTTTTTTTTTTTTTTTTTATTTTATTTTATTTATTTATTTGAGAGAGAGGCAGTGAGAGAGCATGAGCGAGGAGAAGGTCAGAGGGAGAAGCAGACTCCCCGTGGAGATGGGAGCCTGATGCGGGACTCGATCCCGGGTCTCCGGGATCATGACCTGAGCCGAAGGCAGTCGTCCAACCAACTGAGCCACCCAGGCGTCCCGTTGTGGGAGCATTTCAATAGGCCACAGCCAGTATGCCCTACTCATGCATGCCAGCTAACTGGCAGACCCCGACGGGAGGTGTAGGGGAGGGGTATGTAGTTAAGAAGCCCCTGAACTTATGCTGAGCACTCAGACACGTGCGGGTTTTCTGTGGAGCACATGGCAGTCACATGCTTGGAGAAGGAGAAGGAGAACTGGCCCAGGGACCAGGGAACCAGGACCCCGGTAGAGAGAGTGCATAATGGAGGATGGAGGGGAAACAAACAAACAAACAAACAAAAAACTGATGTTTTTGTGCTACAGACCCTTTTGGCAGGCTGTTTCTGGGGATAACCCCTTCTTACATACCTACTGTTTTTAAGTGCATAAATTGCATTCATAGTATTGCTAAGGAAACCAATTATATCTATGTAGAGTTATCAAAATATTTTTAAAAAGTTTTAACACATTAAATAGCCAGAGCTAGTATCATTCCTAACAACCAATATATATACATATATATATTGGTTATTAGGACTGATATAGATAGATAGATTATATATATATATATATATATATATATATATATATATATATATCCACCCTATATTTCCCTATATAGGGAAACAGTAACAACTATCAACATTTTGAAGTATATTTGCAGTCGTGATGTAACTGGAAGCTATCTATAATTTCATTGGTGACAGTCGCAAGTGCTGTTTTCATTACCATGTACACCATATGTATGATCAGTGTACATGGAAAATTTCAGTTAGGAATTAGGGAAAATAAACACATGAATATTTTTATTCCATCCAAGTTGAAGGACCCTTGGGTAAGTAACTCCATATAAGTACCTGCTGGTGAAAAACCCCTGAGAGACAGAGTTAATTTTAAGCCCCCACCATGACCAGAGGAAACCAGGGATATATGGGTGCTCTTCA
Organism: Mellivora capensis; assembly: GCA_004024625.1. Classification (NCBI taxonomy): domain Eukaryota; kingdom Metazoa; phylum Chordata; class Mammalia; order Carnivora; family Mustelidae; genus Mellivora; species Mellivora capensis. The sequence goes on from PISX010019678.1 coordinate 20,053, forward strand.
CCAAAGGCATTTCCCAGCTTCTCACTTCTCCCTCCTCTGCCCCAACCAGGAGGTTCAGCAGTCAACATCAGTGAGTGGTAGTAGATGAAGGAAGTTAGACATCCCTCTTTCCCTGCAGAGGATTTCCAAGATTTCTGCAAGGTCAAGGTGAGAGGCTTTTTGAGTGAAGTTTACAAATGTGATTATTACACTGCCCTAGGTAAATTCAACTCTGAGAGACTGTTCTGGGCAGCCAAAGTGCCTGACGTTCCTTTCCTTATCACAGGGGAGCTGTGTGGTCTGCCAGGGGTTTCATCCATTCAGCAGATAGCCTGGCCTCACGGGATAGGTTTGGAAAGGCAGTCGTAGGGGAAAATTTTTAAGTTGGTTTGTGATTACACAAGTCTTGCTAGTGCAGTATATAATGTCTACAGTTAAAAAAAAAATTCCCTGCCAAAAAAGGATATATGGACCTAACTCCCTGTATAAAAATTCCGGTGGATCACTTACTATATCACCTTGAGTTCCTTAACCAGTGTTTCCTATCTGTAAAAATAGAGCTAACATTATATGGGTATAGTATATACAGCACCCCCAATAGTTTATTTTGCTATAAACTATTCAGAGAAATTGGTGCTAACCCCCAAAAAATTGGAAAAAAAAAAAAGAAAGAATTCAATGTGTAATATACACAAAAGTTTACAATAGTGCCTGGTACTACCCACATATTAGCTATGGTCATTATGAAGTTACTCAGGACTGGCCACTCTCAGTTGCCTTTAGGGAACCTCCACTGACCCCTACAGATCCAAAAATAAGCATTGGAAACCAGGGCTTCAGAATGTCTGCCTTTGGCGCCTGGAGGTTGGGTGTTTGGTTCATTCTTCTCTTCCTTCTCTGGTGAAAGAAATGTCTCAACTATCTGGGTAGTTAGTGAGTGTGTCTAGTACTTCCGTGGGGTCAATACCTGACCAACCACTCTTAGGTGCCCCCCACCCCAGATGGTGGCCTGGGCATTCCTCCCATTGTCTCAACTCAGATGAAAGCTTTCCCCGAACCCACTATGGTGTAAGATGAAACCTCGGAAGCTATTTACTTGGAAGGCAGTTGTTAAACGTCATGGGTAGCTAAGGGCCTCTTCAGTTGCTAAGGGAGGGGTTATATTTAAATTCCAGCAACGACAAACAAAACAGCTGGCGGATATACCACAGCTGATGTGTAAATGTTTCTGGTGGACTGAGGGATTATTGGGCCATGGTCAAGCAACCCTGGACTTAATAGTTTATATAAAATACACTAAGACTATTTATTATGGCTTATGAAACTGTTTTACTAATTTGTAACCATACTTCAATTAACTTTTTTATAAAACTTGAATTAAATTATTAAACATGGAATATATAATATTGCCAGCAAAATTTTAAAGCAGTCGGCCTTGTGTACCAGCTGGCACCTTATTGCATAGGAGCCTTTAATATCTACTTTTATATTAAGTTTTAAGCAAGGAAGCAAGGGAGATAGAAGATAGAATATTTCAGTGGTTATTTATAATATTTCAACGATACCACTTATTGCTCACCAGTGGTGTGAAATTCAGTACCTTTTTAATGTCCCTGAGAGTCTGTTTCCTTTTAAATATAGCAAGGATAACCGGTTACCTCTTTCTGGTTGTTGGGAAAATCACAGGAGATAAGGCTTAGGTGTTCAATTCGTGCTGATAAGTTCCCTTCAACCCTTCACGGGAAGGGAATGCTATTCAGATGTCAGCTGTGGTTCTCTGTTGTACTAGAAGGAAGCTGAACACAGCTCGACTGCCTTCCTTCCTACCTTACAGATCCAATAGTCCCCGGAAGTCCTAATGCACGTTAGTATTTTTTTTAATTTGTTATTATTATTATTATTATTTTTTATTTTTGCAAACTCTGCATAAGGGGGCAGAGTCTGTTCCTGTGGCTGGCTCAGCAACCCCAGCTCCGACCTCCAAGCATGCAATCTTTAAATCACATCACTTTACCTGATAGAAACGCTCAACCCCTGCTGGCTTTCACAAACAACACAACAGGACCTTTACCTGCTCATACACTGCTTTAATGAGTTACATGCACCACTTGGAAAATGGAGGCATCAAGATGGATTGGAAACTCACTTCCTGGAAAAACATGAAATCCTCTTAAGTACTTTACCCACACTGTCACCACAGAGCGTCCCAGGTCCTCCCACATACAGTCACAGATGCTATCCATTTTGCTGGACCTCCTCCCTTAGCACCCTTCCTTTCTGTCCTTCACACCACTTGTCCTTGGAGCTCACTCTCAGTAGTGGAAATGACATGATTTCCCTCTTGCCTCTGCAGAACAGCTTCCCACTGCCTTTAGGATCCTGGCATTGGCTGATAGTTCTGCTTGTGCATATACCTGTGAGTTATTGTTGAATAATAAATCATTCCAAAAGCCAATGACTGAAAAATAAACATTCTTGTCACTAGTCTTTATCAGCCAGGTGGTTCTACTGATCTAGGCTAGACTCCACTGATCTTTGCTGGCCCTGTTCATGCATTGCAGTTGGCTGGTTGGTCACGGAGGGGTTGCTTGATGCAGCCTCAGCTGCATGACTGAATGGTGACTATAGTCATGAAGGTGTTTGGGCCATGGGTCTGACATCCTCCAGAATGCTAGTCTGGGCCCATTCAAACAATGGAGCAGGGTTTCAAGAGAATGAGAACATATGTACAAAATCTCTTGAGGCCTAGTCTCAGGGCTGATAGAGCTCCCTTCTACCACATCCTATTGGGCAGAGTGAATTGAAGACCTGTTCAGATTTAAGGGTGGATAATTAGACTCTACCTCTTGAGGGAGGAGCTTTACGGTCCCATGGCAAAGAGAGAGGATACAGGAAGGGGAAGTTTGGGCTATGTTTGCAATCAAACTGCCAACTCTGTGTCCTCTACTCCAAGCTGGTTCTTGAAGACCTTTTACAAGGGCAACTTCCTCTAGGAGAGAAATTGTGCTGATAACTGCTAATATAATGAAAACATTTTTCCACCATATTAGACAAAAAATGACTCCACTTCCTTTGAGAAAGACCAGTTCACAGGTCACTTCTCTTGTCATCTTGGGTCCTGTTTCTAGACAAGGTAAAGCTGAGACTTGAGTCCCACTCTTTTCCAAGCCTTGAAGTTTATCTTCCCATGAAGTAGGGATGGACAAAGCACAAGATCTTAAGAATAAGTGACTCTGTGGAACTAAGGTCACTAAAAGCCCCCAAGGATGATCTGTGAGGCACAAACCTTTGGCTTATGGACTTAAAGGATGACCTAAGAGCCCTTTGTAAAAGTGTGAAGAACCACTGAAATATTCTATCTTCTATCTCCCTTGCCTCCTTGCTTAAAACTTAATATAAAAGTAGATATTAAAGGCTCCTATGCAATAAGGTGCCAGCTGGTACACAAGGCCGACTGCTTTAAAACTTTGCTGGCAATATTATATATTCCATGTTTAATAATTTAATTCAAGTTTTATAAAAAAGTTAATTGAAGTATGGTTACAAATTAGTAAAACAGTTTCATAAGCCATAATAAATAGTCTTAGTGTATTTTATGTAAACTATTAAAAGAACTTTTGTTAAAACAAAGATCTACCCTTTGGCCTAAGAATAATTTAAAGTGGATGTAAGCAAATTGGCCCTCTCATAGATTAAAAAAAATAAGAAAGAAAAAAGAAAGAAAAGAAAATAGCAAACTTATCAAGATGCAATTTTGCTATAAACTATTCAGCTAAAAACTGACACAGTAATTCAAATTCTGATTATATGTAGGAAATATATCTAAATATGTAAATAAGCTATATGCATACAGATACTATACCCTGAAAATTCATTAGTATGAAAAAGTGTACCATGACACACAATTTAAATCACATTTTGTGATAATTCTAATGTATAACTTTTATTAGACAGAATAAATTGCCCAGAATTAAGGATATACCATGAATTTTGAGACCTCTATTCAGGGCTGTAATGTACCCAACAGTTTTCCATGGTGAAAAATGGTTTCCAAAAAGAATAAAGAGATAAATCCAATCGTATATCATTCCGGTCTTGTTTCTTTCTATAATTCATTTATTCATCTGTTCATTCATTCAGTTCTCATTGAGCCCCCACTATGTGCCAAACAATATACTATATGTATTAACAAAGTTTTTTTACTTTATCATTTTAAACTGAAATTTAGGTATTTCTCCATTTTAGAGATAAAGAAATGAAGGATTAGAAAGTTCAAATAACTTACTTAGCAACTAACCTACCCAGGATACTAGTGTAGATATTGCTGTCTTTACAACCTGAGTTTTAATTATAAGCTCCTGGAAAAAGAGCTTAAGTTTACATTATGTACATATGTACTCTGTCACATCAAATGTGTCTTATGTAAAATCGAGAGAATACCCAGGCCCCTCTATAGCCATGAATGTTTGCCATTACTCAGGTGTGCTCATGTTTAAGAGGAATTTTGTTATTAACAAATGATTACAAATAAAAAAACAAATGCTTACAGAAAATTACCAAAAATTTGTAATTGGTGCATGAGTCAAATAGTTAGAAAAGGTTCCTTGGAAATGTATGGTTCAACTCAATATCTTGGCCTGAGCCTTCATTTTCCATTAAAAGCTGGTCTACTCTCCAGCTCAGTTTATGGGTACCAGTTCAAGAATCTGTTCTCCCTTCATGGCAGCCAGTAGACATTCCCTAAATACTTGCTAATACACAAGCATCCATGCAGGGTTTGATTAACTCAAACTGTGTTAGGTTCCAATATCTACTTACTTTCTTGTGGTTCAGGTTCTGATATCTAATATCTGTGCTTTCAAAGCCATTAATATTGTCACTTTTGACTTAGGTTGGATTTTATTGCCATCGTAGTCGGTATTCCTTGAAGTTTAAAGTCCTCTGTAATCTTTCCAGAAGATTTTTCATATTTGAGATTTCCATATTCATGTTTTTCTTTTTAAATCCATTTCTATTTTTATCCCATTTTGTTCTCTCTGTTTAGTAAATCTGCATTTGAGGTGAAAATACCCTCCCTGGTATTCATCTCTTGGACAGACATTATTTGGTCAGATAATGAGATGTCTCACTTAGGTTCCCACACATCATCATATGGCAAATCAAGGTCTGGGAAATAAATCATTTGGTCTAATCAGAGATGGATATATTTCAAGGAGAGACCCAGACTCCCCAGTACATCTGAAGATCCGATGAAGAAGTAGCTGAAGTCACTGGGAAGTCAGAAAACCTTGAGGGTCACTCCCACCATCCTTTTGGAGAGGATTCTGCTATCTACAACTGAAGTGATTGCCCAAGTATCTTCTCTCCTCACTTCTTCTAACATAGACACTAAGGGTAGTACTCCCCACTCTGCTTTCACTGCAATTCATCAATATCTCTAAAGCAGAGCTAGTTATTCCAATCATTTATTCACAGTACAGTTTCCTTCACTGTGAACGTGGTGAGGGTAGAAAGCATGTTTTCTCTCAATCAGTATCTCAAGCCTAGCAGATGACCAGGCACTTGGTTTATTTAAAAAAAAATTTTTTTGGAAGAGTGCAGGACCTTAGACCAGAAGTTCCACAAAATATCTCCTTGATTTTATACCCTTGACCATCATTTGGTTTTATGTCCGTCACTGAAGCAATCAGTGATAACAAAGAGAACAACTTAATGATTTAAGCCCATGTAGGCCTATATCTACAGTTGAGGTTGGGGACTGTCCATATCTAATGACAAAGGTGAGAAGGGAAAAGAGGCTAATGCCCTGGAGTAGAATCATGACACTATAAGTAATTGGAGAGAACTAGATCCTGAGGAGGCAAATAGCAGCTATCAGAATAGTGAGTTACAAGAGCTGTGTGATGCTAATAGACACACTCAGGTTTGCATGCCCCTAAGAGCATCTGATTTTGCAGCCAGTTGAAATCAGCATGCCCAACACTGCTGTACTCTGACCTCCATTTTCTCATTTTATAAAACTTAGTTTTATGTAGGTATTTCCCTTAAATTACAGTTCCTAAACAAGTTTACATTGGTCATTATAATGTGCAAGAAGGCTGTGCTCACTTAGCTTGTCTCTGGTCTGCATTTAGCCTGGTATTCTACCTCAGAAAACTCTTTGCTGACAAGTTCTGAGACAAGTTCTGAGTTTCTGACAAGACATGCTGACATGTCCTGCATGATCTCCTCCTCTTCAGCCTCTCTGTTGCTCTAATTGAATTGAATCCTGGCCCTGGCACTCTTGCCTGACCACCTCCTATGGTCATCTCCAATGACCTATCCATTAAGGATTCACATTGAGACCCTGGAGTGTAGCCCCGCACCTATCTCTAACTATCCATGACTCAGTCACCTCACTTATAATAGGAAATATTTCTTTCTACCTCGTTAGGGTGCCATAAGGTAGAGAAATGGTATTTAAGACTCTGATTTGTTAATAATACCAAGTTACACTGATCCATGTAGAATTAGAATTCTCTAAATGCAAGTATTAATATTTATAATATAACATCACTATATCCCTGGAGTCTGTGGTAGGTATTAAAAGAGTATTGAAAACAGAAAGGTTACTATAGGAGTGTCTGGGTGGCTCAGTTGGCTAAACATCTGCCTTCAGCTCAGGTCATGATCCTGGGGTCCTGCTTAGTGGGGAGCCTGCTTCTCCCTCTCCCTTTGCTGTTCCCCCTGCTTGTATTGTGTTCTCTCTCTCTCTTTCTATCAAATAAATAAGTAAAATCTTAAAAAAAAGAAATACTACTATTAGCAATAGCACAATAGGAAGGTAGGGAAGAATCTGACAATGGTTTGGTAAATTTCCTTGGAAGAGGAAAAAACAGTGACTTAAAAAGGCAACCTTTCAGCTTAAAGTGATCCATCTTTTAGACTGCCTTATCAACACAAGGTGGTAATGGCATGGGGTGAGTCTGCTGATGAGAATAGAGATTGTACTGGCGAGGATTCCTAACACACTTTGAAGAAGGATATGTGGAGGCTATCCTTTTCAGTCTTTGAGTTTGATTCTTTGGGCATGAAGCCTTAGCAAACATATGCTTCATGGGAACCTAGGGGGATCATTTGCCCTTTGGAATAAAGCTTCTATGGACAAAATCCTGTTTCTCAGGGTAAGATGTGGTTTTTGAACATCCTGGAAAAATACACCTACACCTGATTCATTGGAGCAACCCTGGCCAGGATAGGGTTTCAGCTTGGCTTGAGCTGGCAGCCCAGATGTTCCCTCAGAACACAGCTTATCCCCATGGCTCTAGAGGAGTCACTCACCATGCCCCAAGATCCCAACAAAACCTTCTTTGTGAAACGGGAAGGGAGGGTCAAGTTGCGTTCCCAGCCCAGCTGCCAACCCCTCCCAGTGTGGGACCCTTTGGACTCTCCCTGGGGCTCCATCAAAAGTTTAGCAGAAATATTTGCCTCTAGGCATCCACTGTGTCAGAAGCCTGACAGCTTGTTTATATATATATATTGTTACACTTCAGCATGGGTATAGTTTTAGAGGAGAAAGAAGAAATTAGATGAAAAGTCTGGAAGTTGGGTTTGCTTTGTGATTCTTTCTGTAATCTTTTTTTTTTTTTTCCAGTCCTAGCCAATGCATAGCCATCAGGTGACTTTCTTTTATTCTCCTAGTGGCTTATCGGAGTAGTCCATAGAGAGGATCAGAGGGCATGGTGACTGACCTTGGTACCCAAAAGAAGTTCTTCCTCTGAGCTTTTTCTCAGACCCTGACTCAAGAAGTGTAAGAGGGGGACTCCTGGGTGGCTTAGTTGGTTAAAGGGCTGCCTTTGGCTCAGGTCCAGATCCCGGGGTCCTAAGACAGAGCCCTGCATCAGGCTCCCCTCCTCTCCCCCTTACTCACACACACTCTCTCACTCTCAAAATAAATAAATAAAACCTTAAGAAGAAAAAAAAAAGTGTAAGAGGGGATATTTGACTCCTACCTGCAATGTCTTTCCTTCCCTTTGATGGTTGAAAATAGAATCTGATGTGAACTGGGCCGTAGGGATAAACTATAAAGTCACAGCAATAAAAGTGATAATACCTGTCTTTCTCTGCCCCATCTCTATCTCTTGGGCCTGTTAGATCTCAGGGAGTGTACCAGTTAGCTATTGCAGTATAACAAACTACTCAGAAACTCAGTGGCTTAAAAGAATAGCATTATCATTCACCAGTCTGTGGGGCATCAGGTGGTTCTGGCGTCATCTGTGCTCACTGGTACGTTGTGGTCAGCAATGAGTCAGGTAGGCAATGCTGCTCATCCTGGCTGGACTGTTACACCTGTTTGGGAGTGCAGCTGGCTGAAGTTGGTCTAGAAGGACTTTGGATAGGACAGCCAGGCTCTTCTGGCCTCATCCACCAGCAACGTTGCCTAGGCTTCTTCACAAGGTAGCAGCATTTTTGAGAGAGTGTTGAAGAGTCTAAGACTTCTTGAGGCTGAGCCTCAGATCTGGCATACTGTCACTTCCAGAATTTTCTATTGGTCATAGATTAAGTAACACAAGACCAAGCCCAGAGTCTTGTAAGAAACCACATCTGAAGGACATAGATGTAGGTGAACATGAAAAATAATCGTTGCAACACTGCCTGAACTTGTAAAGTTGGTTGTGACGCTACTTTTGAAGAATCTTATTTTCTATTTTCTGCCTATCATGGGCAGACTGTATTGCTCCAAAATTTATATATTGAACCCCTATCCCCCGGTGTGGTGAATTAGGAGATGGGGCCTTTGGAAGGTAATTATAGTTACATGAGGTCATGAAGGTGGAGCCCTCATGGATGGGACTGATGGCCTGATAGGAGTCATGAGAGAGCCAAGAGACAATGAGGTGCTAGTAGTTTGCATCCAGGGGAGAGCCCCCACCCAGTCCTAGATTTCTGGCCTCTGGAACTGTGAGCAGTAAATTTCTATTGTTGATGAGCCACCCCATCTACGATACTTTGTTATTGCAGCCTGGAGAGGTAAGACTCTGTCCTTGGACTGAGTAGATAAGTTCACACTGGAACGAGAGAGGAGGCCCAGCTTCACTAGCTCATAATATATTTTGGTTCACATTTGGCCTTATGTCCTTTGAGTAATTCGTGAGAATCCATTAACAGAAGTGAGTGATTAGGCTCCTCCTAACCTCCAATACTTAGAAAGAAAAATGATCAAAACACCTCAAAGAAGATCAAGGGTTCTCCATGCTCACTGGTCCCACTCTTTCACATGGATGTTTGCCAACAACCTTGCCTCCAGTCCTTGCTGTCTTTGCTCTCGTGATTGCCTTCTTCCCCCCGAGACTATGTAATCCAGTCCTCCTTTATCAGAGTTGCCTTTTCCCTTATGAACACAAACTCTATGCCCACATGGACCATGTTGGGTGGTTTACCACTCTTTTCCCCAGCAACTAGAAGGATACGTTGCATACAGCAAGTTGTCCATACAAATTTGGCAAATCCCAAGTGAATGAATAATACCAGGATGAGTGAGTAATTAACTACAGTTGCTGTTGAGTATGGTTATCTAACATTATTCCCATGGAATTAGAAGCCAGATGCATGCAAGGTAGATAGGATTGCCCGTGTTAAGGGATCAAAATTATAATAATTATGTTCCCTGGCATGCCTCTGAAACAAAGGCTACACAAATCAAAGAGCTCAGAGATCTGTTACTGTGGTGACATTTTCTGAATAATCAGTGCTTGTGACCTAATAGGCCTGAATACTAAGAAGGGCTCATATTATAGAATATTTGAGATCAAGGATGACTCGTAGAAGTTTTATTTCAAGTCTAACACTACTTCCCTATGGAGGCATACCTCCAGAAATTAGAAGGGAGTCGTCACCTTTACCAGAGAGTCAGCCAGGGTCTTAAAATTCTATTTGATCTCTCCTCTGCCCTTCTGGGTCCCCCTCCCAGCAGTGGTTCCCCCGAGCCTCTGTGGCTAAGTGTTCATCGTCCCTACATTTTCATCCTGAAAGGAGGAGCTTATCATGGGTATTTCTAGGTCATTCATACCATCTTTATTCAGGGATCAGTTCAGACATTCAGAAGTCTTTTGTGTCCTACTTATCTATTCAATAATCTCTTGATTTAGGTGAATTCTAGAGGGAGGGTGGAAGGTGGGGAGACCTGGAGTGGGTCAGAAATCTGCCCAGAGTTTAGGAGGGCAGCCTATGACAGGTCAGCTTCTGTTTCCAGCACTTTAGTCTCCATCTGGCTCATCAGAGCCTGGCACTGTGAGACAGATATGTTAGAGCACCTGTTCTCAAACTTTGGGGTAAATAAGAATAAAAGAAATTTGAAAGATTTTTAAATAAATAAAATTAAAAAAATTTTTGAATAAAAAATTTAAATGAAAAAAAATTTAAAAACTGTGATTCCCGTGCCCTGATTCCAGAAACTCTGTTTTAGTAGGCCTGGAATAAAGCCAGTGATTGGCATTTAACCAACTACCCAGGCATTTCCATGTAAATTTGATGAGATAAGCAGTCAGGGGGACAAATTCATGTTTTCTAAAGACTTTCGAGTTGCAGTCCTGATGTTCGAAACTTCTAAATTTTCATTCATTTGGAAAGTGAACAAAACTAAAAATGTGGGACATGTGATATATGAGACACATTTTCCTTATTTTTTTAAAATTTAAAAACAGTTTTGATGGCTTTATTCACTACTTTTCTTAGTCTGATCAATGCTTTTAACATTTCCTGAAAATACAGCATTGTTTTTCATACTCGGATGGCCCAGGGGTCCAGGGAGAGTTGGACACATGTTTGCTATAATGGTTATATCTAACAGGAGCTATCGACAAAACTGTGCAATTTGGGCTGGAGCTCTGTCTGGTCTTGGGTACTATTCAGTGACAGTACCTGTTGTGAGTGTCTTGGGAGACAGTCTCATGGGCACGTCCTTGGGAAGAAATCAGCTGTGGCCAAGTGGGACACTAAAAGTGTTTCTTTTGAAAACAGATCCAGTGATTTTTTTTTTTCTGGAAGAGACTGTGAAAGCTTTAAGCTTGGCTCCCACTTCAAATAACCTCAAATAAAGAAGATAAGACCCACCAGAGAGTGAAGGGTCATCCAAGTGGATGGAGTCTCATCTTGAGAGGGGACAAATCTGAGATGTCGAGGGTCAGTGCTAAATTCACAGTTGGTTGATAAAGAGGGAGCTCACTTATATCATTGCATCCCCTCATGCCACGCCTAATATGTATTCTGACCAACAAAGATTTGTAGAAGTTTCTGGAAAAGAGAGGTTAAAATGAAAGAAATGGAAACAGAGAATTTACTGAAAGGAGGTGATCTGCAGTATGGTTAAGGGAGCAGAGGCTCTGGATTCGGATGGCCTGGCTTCGTGTCTACAGATGAGCTGCATGGCCCTGAGCAAATCTTTTAAGCTTGGTATGCTTCTGTTTCTTAATATGTCAAGTGAGTAGATAATATTGTGAGGACTAAATGAGATCATATATGCTAGAGTGCAAAAAATATTAGCTATTTTATTAGCAGCATTAATGGTGCTATGCTATTAATATAATACAGTAGGACATTAATAATAGCATTAATGGTTCTATAGGGTATCCTGCAGAGGAGGCCTTGAAGTCCTAAGCATCACTATCTTGCCAGACTCCTAGTCCACCTCCAAGAAAGCAGCCTGAGCAACTAGAGGAATGTTTCTCTGTTGATTTGGGGAGAGGAAGAGTTTCTGTGTTTAGAACACCCAACCTTACCCCTTCTGATGGGGGTGGGAGGTATTAGAAGAGTTTTTAAGAACCACAACCTCCCATTCAACAGCATTGCCATTGTCTTCAGTGAGCAGCATCATCCCCCATTCTGGCAGGCAAGATACTCTTCACCTCCAAGCTTCCCCTCCCAGGCTGGTCCACATTGCATTCTGTCTGGGATTCTTTGGAATTTGTGGAGTGAAATGGAGTGGTTTTCCTAGATTCTTCCCCCCCCTCGTTGGTTTTGTAATTATTATATAGGATATCATAAAGGGAAAGGATTAGAGATGATTTTAAATGTGCCTACGTTTTTTTTTTAATCGGCAATTCCCAGAGCTGGCAACATTTTTGTGAGGTTGACCCATTCTTGGGGTGATGTTTTTTTGAAAATAAATGTAAATGTTTCTGGAAAACAACCTGACCATATGTAACAGAAGCTGCAGAATATTAGTTTTCCTTTATTTAGTCATTCTTCTCAGTGGAATTTATCTCAAGATGAGCCACCACAAGTAACACTCGGCTTCACAACAAACACATGCATCATAGACACAACCTTAAAAATTGACAATAAGTGAATGGTTAAGGCCGCAGTGGAATTTCCCCTGATTGTATATATCCGTTAAAAATGGGTCACTCAGAAGTCTCTTGTAAACATGAAAAATATGTAAACTCTGCAGGTGAGTGAAAGAAAAGGGCAATAAAAAAACCAACACAGATTTTTATGATTTAAAATGTGTTCATGTATGTAACTCAATGGAAAACACAGATACCAAGTCATTGTGCTAGGACAGTGATGATATATTTTTTCTGTTTTTTAAAATTCCCCTTTCACACCAAATAAACCTTATTTTTTTATGTTGAAGGCAGCAAAGGATTTTATAAATCTAAGCTGGCAATGGTGTGAGTTCACCATCTTGAAACTGTGTTCACCAAGATGGTATTCACATGGTGTTCATGAGAGCAGAAACACAACTCTGTGAAGAAATCTCGGTCTCTAATTTTCTGTCTGTCTTTCCTTCCCTCCCCACACACCTCCTCCTCACCCCCCAGGTAATTCAGTCCACATCCTTCTCTTTATGGACCAGGTCCTAGGCCAGTCCTATTTCATCCTATGTCATCATGGCCTCCATGGAGGCCATGCCAAATTGTCAACTCACCAACATAGTCATAAAAAGCCCCACGGGAGGCAAATCTCAGTGAAATGATGGAAGCATCATGATTGTGTTAAGGGGTATGTGTGTAGTGGTAGTGGGGGGATCGTCTTCTCTTAAAAAAAAAAAAAAGTTCCTGTCTCTCTCCACTCCATTTTTTCCTAGAGTAACATTAGGCACTGGGTTTGCACAACTTGGAGCCTGTGAATGGATTCTGCTCTGACATCTGTAAGGCTTCAGGGAGTCTGCCTCCTGGGAGCGGGAGGGGGAGCCTTCCCATAAATGGATTTGTCTGCTTTATTTATTCACGTCTGTGTCTGTGTGGTTTTTTTTTGTTTTGTTTTGTTTGTTTTGTTTTGTTTTGTTTTGTTTTTTGCCTGGCTTAAGAGCTTCTTGTCCTTGGGGATCCAGGCCCCACCCCAAATGGCTTACATAGGGTTGAGCCCTAGGGGTAGGAATCCAGAAGTCTTCATTCCATCTTTCTGGTGTGGCATCAATATCTGGAATGAGACATTCCCCTCTCTGCCCACCAAGGAGTGGGAATCTTGCTGTGTTTTTGCTCATACTTTGTGGTATCCAAGAATGCTAATGATTGTGCAAAGAGAGAGAAATGGCATAAGGGGATTTCTAATCATTATAGATTACTCTAAGTATTAGAACCCACTCAACTTGCTATAATGTGTGTTTTCTCTCTATCATATCCCACGGGCTAGACTGTGATGGAGAATGGCTATGGGCTGCCGGCGGAAAGGGAGGCAGGACTGGTACAGGAACGAAAGGAGGAAGGAATGCTCAGCAGAGTGCCTTCAAGACCAGTGTCTTCACGGAAAGACAGAACAATAGAAAATCACTATGGAGAGAAAGAGTGTGGATGAGTTGAGGTCACTAGCTCTGTGTTTAGGGGCAACATGCCCCTCCTGGGAAACCCAGCTCCTTCCCTGTGGCTGAGCCCACCCGTGCTGATAGTGTTAATGCGGTTCCTGCTCTGATGGAGGGGGAGGGAGGCAGCTGGTGGGTGCTGGGCTTGGCACAGGGCATCGGCCTCGCTGCACCCTCCTCTTCTGGGGCTGCTGGATCACAGCATTGCTGAGCAGCTGTTACACTCTGGCTGCCAGAACAACCTTTGGAAACATACTTCCAGAAGTAGCAGGGCTTTCTGTTTGGGCAATGGAAGGTGAATTAAGGAAGACTTCAGAATTGCACCTCCCACAGGAGATGCCAAAGCAGTATTTCAAAAAACCTTAGTCCCAGGCCCCTAGACCTCTTTGTCGTGGTGCAACCCCTAGGTTGCTGGCATCAGAGGGAGAAGTGAGCCAGGTACTTTCTCGGTTCCCATCAGTGTGCACTGGCTTGCAATCAGCTCAGAATAGGATGGGTTTTACAGAAGCAGGAAACTTAGCAGCAAAGCTCTTAGGCTGGTCCTAGCCCAGCAAAGAGGTTTGAGAGTGACTTATAGGATTCTCTGCACTTGCTTTCTGGGCAATGATCAGGATCAGACCTACCAGTCCTGGCCTTGGGCCAGCAGTGAAGAGACAAGAACAGACTTGGAGCCAGGCCACTTAATTTGAGGTTGGCGCTGCCATTTACTAGCTTGTGGATCCTAGCAAACTTTCTTAATCTCTCCAGCTTCATCATTCATTTCTTCATCCATGAAGTGGGGGTAAAAGTCACATGTAGTGATTACACGAGTTAAGGTGTGCAATGTACTTAGACTGGAATTCCCCTGTAAGTGCTTAAAGTAAAAATCTCCTTGTCTACATGGGCAGTAAAGATAAGTCCCTCTGTTGGAACAAAGGAGAAGCTGAGTCTGCCCCTCTTGGGCTCCTTGTATATTCTGAACTGGCAAGAGAAAGGCCTCCCATGGTGGGAAAAAGAGCTACTGTGGTATGCAGCTGGAATTGGGTTGGTAAGAGCCAACCATCACCATGTACATTATCTTCCTAATTCCATGTTCAGTGACATCATCTCAATAACTTGAAATCAGCCATGTTGGGAAGTATTTACACCAAGAAATGGGCAAATCCTGCAGTCACTGTTGTTTTGTTCTAAAGAACCAGTTGTTGGGCGCCTGGGTGGCTCAGTCAGTTACACATCTGCCTTTGACTCAGGTCATGATCAGGGGCCTGACAAGCCCCATGTCAGGCTGCCTGCTCAGCAGAAGAATCTGCTTCTCCCTCTCCCTTTGCCTGCTGCTCCCTCTGCTTGTACTCTCTCTCTCTCTCTCTCTCAAATAAATAAAATTAAAAAAAAAATAAAGAGCCTTTGCTAAACATTTTACCAGCATACCACTGTCTTCATGGCACATATTTCTAAGGCCCAGACAGTACCAGAGTACTGTCTCAGCAGATTTCAGTTCTATCTGGCCAAGATCTACCCAGGCATCCCTAGTGTAAGAAAAGGAATTCTAAGCTTATATTAGAATAAAAGGAAACATTTCTCAGGCACCTGTTATAAACCAGGCAATGTGTAAATGCTTTGTATGCATTAGATTATTTAATGACTATGGCAACCTTAGTAGCGTTTCCATTTTACGAGGGAGGAAAATGAGGCCCACATTGGATAAATAACTTACTGAAGGGGGTGGCAGAGTATAATGCATGACAGGGTGGCTCCTGACTGTGAACCACTGGGTCAGCAAATAGAAATTCATTACCCACTTGAAGTTTCATGAGATGAGCCCATGACATCCAAGAACTCCATATTGAACATACTCCTTTGTGGCTTCTAATGGCATTAAAATTACCTTCTGTGGGAATCCTTAGAAACACCAAGATCTATTTTAACTCAGCTAAAAGTTGTTGTTAACATAAGGTGATCATCCAAAATAAATATTAGATTTTTTTTCTATGTGCAGGATACTGTCCTGGGAACAGATTAATAAAAATAAGCATATGACTTAGTTTATGGTCTTAAGGAGCTGGCAGACTTCTCAGTGAGAAGTTGCTTGAAAGGCCATTCCTGTCCCAAGGCAGGTGAGCTGGTAAATCTTTTTAGGTGGGAGCCAGGGTGAGAAGAGAAACTCTCCAGGACTTAGGTCCTCATCTGCACAGTGGGATCAGAACTATGCCATTGCCTCATAGGCTTGTTGTGGGGCTCAAATAAGACTGTATGTTATAAACTTAGTTTGGTGTCAGGCAAATAGTAAGAATCTTTATATCATCAGTACTAATTGATATTTTGATCACCGTTCAATGGGATAAGAGCTCTGCAGAGGCTTTTCCCGTCAGAGCAAAGGCAGAGAGGCACTAGACCATAGCAAGGGGGAAATAATTTGAAACAGCTCTTCATTGCTTTAGAACCTTTATAATTTAAGAAGAAATAGAGTGTAATGCTTAGGAGTAAAATACACTCGCTTGTATAACCCTAGAGGTAGGGTCTTGACTCTTAAAGTACTGTCCATAGTAGTCCTTTTGAGAAGTCAGATGAAGGCCCTCATGCGGCCACTCTCTGATAGGTCATCATTTCACTCAGAATAAAAAGTCCTTATGACAGTTGCAATGTCCTGTGATCCAGCCTCATAATTTCTCTGGCCTCCTTCCTTTCCCTGTCACTCATTCCCCCCACACTTGGCTTCTGCACTGCTGATCCTGCC
Source organism: Mellivora capensis (assembly GCA_004024625.1). Lineage (NCBI taxonomy): Eukaryota > Metazoa > Chordata > Mammalia > Carnivora > Mustelidae > Mellivora > Mellivora capensis. Next base: position 36,525 of record PISX010019678.1, read on the forward strand.
TCAGGGCATTTGCATTTGCTTTTCCTTCTGCCTGGACTGTTTTGCTTCCAGATACCCACGTGGTTCTTTCCTTCACCTCCTCTAAGCCTCTGGTTGGGTATCGCCATCCCAATGAAGTACACTCTGATCCCTCTGTTTAAAACGAGGCTGGTGTGGGGAGGGGCTCCTGGGTAGCTCAGTGGGTTAAAACCTCTGCCTTCGGCTCAGGTCATGATCTCAGGGTCCTGGGATCGAGCCCCGCATTGGGCTCTCTGCTCCGCAGGGAGTGTGTTTCCCCCTCTCTCTCTGCCTGCCTGTCTGCCTTCTTGTGATCTCTGTCTGTCAAATAAATAAATAAAATCTTAAAAACAAACAAACAAACAAAACCCTACAGGGCAGAACCCACCTCCACCCTGACTCCAGGTAGCCTTCATTCAGATCTTATTCCATGCCCTTAGTGCTTCTTATCATCTAATATCCTAATTTACCTTGTTATGATTGTTTTCTGATCTCCGTTCCATGAGGGCAAAGCAACCTTTATTTCATTTGTGGATAGATTCTAAGTCCTAGAAAAATGGTACAAAGCAGACATTCAAATGTTTGTGATGTGAACGAATGAATTCCTTAACCTCTGTAAGTCCCAACGTCCTCTTCTTTAAAAAAAGAGTATTTTTTTTTAATTTTTATTTTTTTATAAACAATTTTTTATCCCCAGGGGTACATGTCTGTGAATCGCCAGGTTTACACACTTCACAGCACTAACCATAGCACATACCCTCCCCAATGTCCATTATCCCACCCACCTTTCCTGACCCCCTCCCCCCAGCAACCCTCAGTTTGTTTTGTGAGATTAAGAGTCACTTATGGTTTGTCTCCCTCCCAATCCCATCTTGTTTCTTTTCTTCTTTTTCTGCCCCCCTAGTATTAATAGTAACTTATGGGATTATCAGGAGAATTAGGTGAGATGTTAGAAAGTATTAGCACAGTTTTGTT
>PISX010019679.1:0-37556 GCA_004024625.1 Mellivora capensis
CTGTCCCTCAGCTCAAAGGCATTCAGGTGGGAAGGTGGGAAGAATCTAACAATGGGAACGTAACCCATTTCGGGGTGGGGGATGACTGTGTGTGCTGACTAAGCTTCCTTCCTCTGGCCCCCTTCCCCTTCTCCTCCTTGCAGTGTTTAGCTTTCCTGTAGTGAATCAGAGGCTCAGGGCTGGAAAGGAACTCTAAGACAGTTATCGAGTGTGTAATACCTTCCTTCTCTGAGCCTTGATTTCTGAGCTGCAAATGGGGAGGTGGATAAGACCAGATGATTCATTCCTAAGGTCCATTCCAGAATTCTAACATTCCGTATTATAGAAGCATAACTCACCTGACCCAGTGATTTAGGAAGTTTGTCTACACTTCTGAAATCCCGACAGCAAGAACTCAAAAGGAGACAACCTGGCTCTTCCCTTTGCCCTCACTTGCTCAAGTCTGAAGGAGCCTAAGATTTAATTGAGAGGCCTGGGTTCCAGTCCCACCTCATACACTTAGTCTTGGGCAAGCCAGCTCAACCCACTAAGCTCAGTTTCTTTATCTGAAAATATACGGGTAGATCATTCCTACCAGGAAAACCACCCAGAGCTGCTGGAAGCATCAGATGGGAAAAAAATTAGCTTGTGAGCACTTGTGAGGCATGGAGCCTCACAGAAACATGAGGGTTTGGGATTCAGAGAACCAGAGCCTGTGGGCTGGGATGAGCCAGAGATCCTGCTTACCTGGCCGAAGAGGGTAGCCCTCTCGCTTCTCCACTGTGTATCCCTGAGGAATGTTGTAGAATTCTGGGAGCCCCCCAAACTGCTTCCATATAGTGTAGTAGTTGAGGAAGGTCCTCATGGCATTGTCAATGTCCCCAACGAGGCTCTGTAGGACAAAAGTGGTTGTCAAGCCGGCAGCCACCAGGCATAAAAACCCACATACAAAAAAGAACTCACATACCACACCCCACGTACAACCTTGGGGAAGAGACAACAAAGGCTTTGGAGCCACAGAAGCCTGCAATCAAACCGAGTCACCCATTTATTCATTGTTTGGCCCTGGGCCAGACACTTAGCTTCTCTGAGCCTCATCTCTCCCACGCAAAACACAAAAACATCGAAGTTACTGTGAGGGACAGAGGTTGTATTCAAAGTCCCTGCTCAGTCCCTGGCTACTACAGTTTTTAAATAGGTAAGTCAGCTGTCTGGCTCAAAATTCTAAAAATAGGAAAAAGATTAATTTTACTAAGTCTCACTCCTATCCCATACCCCAAATGAATCTGTATTAGTTTGTAAACATAAATATGTGTGAGACTCTATTATTTCCCCCCACATAAAAGATCACTATTTAAACATACAGTTCTGCACTTGTTTTTATTCATTTAACAACTTTCATTAATTTTTCATCTAAGTGCATAAAAAGCTGTCTCCCCCTATCTATACAGTTGCATAGTACTCCACGGCCTGGACCACAGTTTAACTAGTTCCCTATTAACAGCCAGTTGGATTGGTTTCAATGTTTTGCTATTTGCTAGAACAACCAACAGTGTAGTAAATAACCTTGTACATATGTCACCTCAAACATATGCCAAGTTTACCTGTAAGACAAATGTCCAGAATAAGGATTGCTGGGTCTGAAAGTATATGCATTTTGTAATTTTACTAGCTGTTGCTAAGCAGCCAGTAATAGTAACATAAGCTTGCAAGGAAACAACTTTTTTTTTTTTTTAAGATTTTTATTTATTTATTTAATAGAGGGAGAGAGAGCACAAGAAGGCAGAGCAGCAGGCAGAGGAAGAGAGAGAAGCAGGCTCTCTGCTGAGCAGGGAGCCCGATGCAGGGCTCCATCCCAGGACTCTGGGATCATGACCTGAGCCAAAGGCAGCCACTTAACTGACAGCTTTTTGACCTGACATTTTTTTTTAAACAATTTTAAAGATTTTTAAAAAATTTATTTATTTGACAGAGAGAGATCACAAGTAGGCAGAGAGGCAGGCAGAGAGAGAGAGGAGGAAGCACGCTCCCCGCGGAGCAGAGAGCCCGATGTGGGGCTCGATCCCAGGACTCTGAGACCATGACCTGAGCTGAAGGCAGAGGCTTTAACCCACTGGGCCACCCAGGCGCCCCTTTACCTGACATTTTTTACATCTCCTGTGGGTGCCTCATGGATAGGACAAACTTAACATTTCCGCAAGAAAGCTCTTGGTTCCCTCACTTTCCCACCAAGTTGCCTCCTTACTGTCACCTCTCCCTTCTTAGTAAACGGCACTTAGCAAATCGTGGCCGTCCTTGACTCCTCCCTTCCCCCTACCCCCATATCCATTCCGTCCGCAACTCCTGTCAATTCCATTCTAAACCATCATGGTTTTGTCTCTCTGTACCTCTAGCACCGCCACCCTGTCTGGTCACCAGCATCTCACACTGGGATCACTTCCACAGTCCTCTCACTTCTAGCACCACTTGTTCTCATGCCCCTCTCCAGTGCTCTCTCCCCACACAGAGTACCTGCCTTCCTATAGACACCAGACCTCAGGGCTTCTCAGGGGTTCGGCATAAAGTCCAGATACCTCCCCATAGCCCTCAAGGCCTTGCACGACCTGGGCGCTGCTGACTTCCACTGACTGATCTTTCTCTCCCCTGGACTGTGGCCAAACTACTTTTCTTTGTTTCTGATAAACACCCAACTCTTTCCTGCCTCAGGACCTTCACACATGATGTTTCCTCCGCCTGGAACATCATCCCCTACCTCTGATTCCTGAAATACCAGCTTTAGCATCACATCTCGGAGAGGCCTCACTCCCTCAAGTTTAGGTCCCCCGCCAACATTTTCCCTCAGCCTTTCAGTTTGTGTCCTTCACTGCAACTGACTATTTTATGCATTTGTCTGCTCAATTTTTTCTTTTGTGTCTCACACTCTATAAACCGAACAAGGGCAGCGCCTGGAACGCAGCAGGCATTCGGATATTTGTTGAATAAGTGAATGAACAAATTGAATATATCTAAGCCTCCTCTCTTCACCTATAAAGCAACATTTACTTCAGTGTGCTGTGATAATTCTGGGTCAAGTGTCTGGCACAGAAATCATTCTCTTATAAATATTTAATTTATCACCTCTATGTGTCAGTCACACTACAAGGCACGGACTAGATGTTCAATAAATGTCAGTTATTAGTGTTTTTATAGTCTCACAGAGATGAACCCATGATCCCTGGTCAAGCCAGGAAAAAGTATCACACCAAAGGAGATGAAACTCTCTCCTTCCTTATCACACCCTCTCTTTTATTAATTTTTATTTTAGGAAATTTGAAAAATAAAGGTATAAAAAAGTCACTCTTAACCTTACCACACAGATAACATAGTTTTGATATCTACCTTCCTAATTTATATTCTATTCAGAGTTATAGAAAATTTTTTAAAATATTTTATTTATTTATTTGACAGGCAGAGATCACAAGTAGGCAGAGAGGCAGGCTGAGAGAGAGAGGAGGAAGCAGGCTCCCTGCTGAGCAGAGAGCCCGATGAGGGGCTCGATCCCAGGACCCTGGGATCATGACCTGAGCTGAAGGCAGAGGCTTTAACCCACTGAGCCACCCAGGCACCCCTATAGAAATTTTTTTTAAAACATACAGGAATAAAAAGGCAATCACCTTCGCAGTAGAAGCTGTTTACATTTTTGTTTTCTATTTTATAACATAAAAAAACCAAAATTTTAGAATTGTAATCAGTTTACACATAATATAATGCCTTTGTGTGTATTTTGTTATTGTTAAATCTACTTAGAGAATTTTTTAAAAATTTAATTATCATTTCTAATTTCTCACTATAGTCCAACAGTATGTTTCATTCCTTCACATTTTCTTGATTCTTGTCGCTACCTCTTCATGTAACACAGGAGTTTACATATTAATTTCTTAAAGTTGTATAATGACCCATTCCATTAAAATGTAATTATTCAGGGGTGCCTGGGTGGCTCAGTTGGCTGAGCGACTGCCTTAGGCTTGGATCATGATCCTGGAATCCCAGGATTGAGTCCCACATTGGGCTCCCTGCTTGGCAGGGAGTCTGCTTCTCCCTCCGACCCTCCCCCTTCTCATGCTCTCTCTCTCTCTCTCTCTCTCATTTTCTCTCAAATAAATAAATAAAATCTTTAAAAAAAAATTTTTTTAAATTGTTCATTTGCTCCTCCATTAGTGGGTATTTGGATCACTTCTAGGTTTTCTTTGTCATGAACTTTGTTGCTAGGAATATCTGTATTCATGATGCATCTTTCCCTCTTGAATTACTTTCTTGGGGAGCATGCAGAGAAATGGAATTTGGCAGGATCAAAGGGTATGATGAGTGATACGGCTGGATTGTACAAGAAGGTCTCTCAAGAGGAATGCAGTCACAAATAGTTTTAAGGCAATAGAGTTCTAGATCCTCTACTTTTCTAAAATGGATCTGCCTGAAAAGATGCTTATAACACAAAGGCAGGCTATCTATTATCAGTGTTTCCTTCACAGTTATCCTTCTGCCATTTTACCTTCTCTGAAGGGTACTGACCAGCAATCTCCACCCTTCTTGTAGAACACTGTCCTGGGGAATAAAGACTTCCTGAGCACCAAACTAGGTTAAATTTAAAATACTGGTGTAGAGGGCACCGGGGTAGCTCAGTCGTTAAGTGACTGCCTTCAGCTCAGGTCATGATTCCAGGGTCTTGGGATCAAGCCCCGCATCAGGCTCCCTGCTCAGTGGGAAGCCTCCTTCTCCCTCTGCCACTCGCCCTGCTATGTCTCTCTCTCTCTCTCTGTGTCAAATAAATAAATAAAATCTTAAAAAAATATATTGGTGCAGGTGTTGCAAAAACGAAACAACTCTAACCACCGTGTAACAAATTCTTTTGTGTATCAGATGGTTCCCAATACTCTGCCTTCAAAAAACTGGAAGAGGAACTGGTCAAGTTGTCAGAAGGACCATTAAAAATTATTTTTGATGACAGATTATGATTACTTTCATCATATAATGAATGAGCCAAATAATACTGCCAGTTTTGTAGGTAAGACAATGAAATACTGGCAGTTTTATATGGATCAATCTATTAAGTCAATGATTACAAAGAACTGAATGATGGGCACCTGGGTGGCTCAGCTGGTTACAAGTCCAACTCTTGATTTTGGCTCAAGTCATGATCTCAGGGTCATGAGATGGAACCCCATGGGCTCTGCACTGGGCATGGAACCTGCTTAAGATTCTCTCTCTCCCTTGGCCCCTCTCCCTCCCTCCCTGATGCTCAAAAAAAAAAAAAGAAGAAAGAACTGAATGACATTGTAATAATCCAACTCCTTCCATTCCTACCTACTTATTTATATGCATATGACTACTCAGCACTTACAGCTAAAAGATGAAAACAGGAACAAAACTTTTGATACATAACCATGTCTCATTTTAGCAATATATGTTATTCATGCACAAATACACAAACTACTTAAAAATTAAAAAGCCGGGACGCCTGGGTGGCTCAGTTGGTTGGACGACTGACTTCGGCTCAGGTCATGATCCCGGAGACCCAGGATCGAGTCCCGCATCAGGCTCCCAGCTCCACGGGGAGTCTGCTTCTCCCTCTGACCTTCTCCTCGCTCATGCTCTCTCACTGCCTCTCTCTCAAATAAATAAATAAAATCTTAAAAAAAAAAAATTAAAAAGCCCCCAAAATCTCACAAAGAAATGTATTTATGATTAAATTGCCTTTATGTTTTATAATTATTTCTCAAAAAATGTAAGCTATTAATGTTGCTTTACTCATTTACATACTAATGATAACCAAGTCAAGAAGAAAACAAATTTAATACTCAGAGCCTATGGTCACAGGAAATTCTAAAGTATTTTAAATTCCTATGTATACAGAAATTTTATTACAAAGATACGAGGGTTTCAATAAAATTTATCTAGCATAAAATATAGCAATTAGTATAAAGCCTTGTTGGAGGAGGAGAATGAAAATATGAATTCGAGGAGAAAAAGGTTAAAAACATGCAGGGGACTGCACGGTTCTTCAAAATTCTTTTAGTGGGCATCCAAGCAACAGAATTTGAATATCTTAGAAAAGCTGGACCTATATTTAATATTGTCAACAAGTTTTCTCTGGGCCTGTTTCCCCATCTGTAAAATAAGAAGGCTGGCTAAAAGTACATGATGGGGGACTAGTACATGAACTGAGTATATCAATTTAATGGAATATATTCATCTGTTAAAAAGAAGTAAAATTGAGGGGTGCCTGGGTGGCTCAGTTGGTTAAACATCTGCCTTTGGCTCAGGTCGTGATCCCAGAGTCCTGGGATCAAGCCCTGCAATGGGATTCTTGCTCACTGGGAGTCTGCTTTTCCCTCTGCCCCTCCCTGTTATTCGTGATCACTCTCTCTAATAAATAAAATCTTAAAAAAAAGTAACACTGACCTATATGTATCAAAAAAGAATGATCCCCAAGACATATTCAGTGAAAAAGTACATGATATATTCCTATCTATGTAAAGAAAAAAGGTAAATATAAATTATGCCTATGTTTATGCATACAGATTTCTAGAAAGCTATACACAAAACTGATAATACAAGCTGGACTGGGGAGGGCGTCTGGGGGGGGCTCAAGATTTACTTTTCACTGTATTCCTCTGTGTGCTTTTAAAATTTACCACCATCTACATGATATAACCTTTTCTTAAAATAAAAAAAGAAACTAGCTTGTAAAAATATTGTGGTATACATAGGGGCCTGTTAGATGGGCTCTAAGATCCCACCCTCCCAGCTGTGACTCCATCAGATCATGTAATGGAAAACAATAATGATGGCACACAGAGCAGCCCCAGCTGCTTTCACGTCTTTTCTCAGGCCCGCTGTCAAGAATGAAGAGATTTGACAGAACTGTCCAGTGGAGAAACAGTTGTTGCCAATGGCGGTTACTGCCCAGCCTGGAAAGACACTTCCTACTTCACTTTAAATGGTATCACAATTCACAGCACACTGGAAGCTCAGTTCCTGACACCTTAAAGCTCCCTTTGGAAAATTCAGCTTGGCAGAATCTCAAGTCTGTCTAATTCACTCTAAGTCTCTCTTCTGTCTCCAACCCAAGCACTCAAGCAACTAAAATACCTTATTTGACTTATACCAGAATGAACCTGCTTTGATCCTTTCTTGATTAAACTCTTCAGAGTATAAGGATAAAGGGTACATACCTCAATATCATAAAGCCATCTATGAAAAACCCACAGAGAATATAATTCTTAATGGGGAAAAACTGAGAGCTTTTCCCCTAAGGCCAGGAACACGCCAGGGATGTCCACTATCCCCGCTGCTATTCAACACAGTACTAGGAGTCCTAGCCTCAGCAATCAGACAACAAAAAGAAATAAAAGGCATCCAAATCGGCAAAGAAAAAGTCAAACTCTCATTCTTTGCAGATGATATGATACTTTATGTGGAAAACCCAAAAGACTGTACCCCAAAACTTCTAGAACTCATATAGGAATTCAGCAAAGTGTCAGGATATAAAATCAATGCACAGAAATCAGTTGCATTTCTGTACACCAACAAGACAGAAGAAAGAGAAATTAAGGAGTCAATCCCATTTACAATCGTACCCAAAACCATAAGATACCCAAGAATAAATCTAACACAGAGGCAAAGAATCGGTATTCAGAAAACTATAGAACATTTATGAAAGAAACTGAAGAAGACACAAAGAAATGGAAAAACATTCCATGCTCATGGATTGGAAGAACAAATATTGTGAAAATGTCTATGCTACCTAGAGCAATCTATGCATTTAATGCAATCCCTATCAAAATACCATCAGCTTTTTTTCCATAGAAACGGAACATATAATCCTAAAATTTGTATGGAACCAAAAAAGACCCTGAATAGCCAGAGGAATGTTGAAAAAGAAAAGCAAAGCTGGTGGCATCACAATTCCAGACTTCAAGCTCTATTACAAAGCTGTAATCATCAAGACAGTATGGTACTGGCACAAAAACAGACACATAGATCAATGGAACAGAATAGAGAGCCCAGAAATGGACGCTCAACTCTATGGTCAACTAATCTTTGACAACGCAGGACAGAATGTCCAATGGAAAAAAGTCTCTTCAACAAATGATGTTGGGAAAATTGGACAGCCACATGCAGAAGAATGAAACTGGACCATTTCCTTACACCACACACAAAATAGACTCAAAATGGATGAAAGATCTATAGGTGAGAGAGGAATCCATCAAAATCCTTGAGGAGAATACAGGCAGCAACCTCTTCAACCTCAGCCACAGCAACTTCTTCCTAGAAACATCACCAAAGGCAAGAGAAGCAAGGACAAAAATGAACTACTGGGACTTCATCAAGATCAAAAGCTTTTGCACAGCAAAGGAAACAGTCAACAAAACCAAAAGACAACTGACAGAATGGGAGAAGATACTTGCAAATGACATATCAGACAAAGGGCTAGTATACAAAATCTATGAAGAACTTATCACACTCAACACCCAAAGAACAAATAATCCAATCAAGAAATGGGCAGAGGACATGAACAGACATTTCTATAAAGAAGACATCCAAATGGCGAATAGACACATGGAAAAGTGTTCAACATCACTCACCGTCAGGGAAATACAAATCAAAACCATAATGAGACACCACACCCACAAGTCAGAAAGGTTGAAATTAACAAGTCAGGAAATGATAGATGTTGGCGAGGATGCGGAGAAAGGGGAACCCTCCTACACTGTTGGTGGGAATGCAAGCTGGTGCAGCCACTCTGGAAAACAGTACGGAGGTTCCTCAAAAAGTTGAAAATAGAGCTACCCTACAACCCAGCAATTACACTACTGGGTATTTACCCCAAAAACACAAATGTAGAGATCTGAAGGGCCACGTACACCCCAGTGTTTATAGCAGCAATGTCCACAATTGCCAAACTATGGAAAGAACCTAGATGTCCATCAGCAGATGAATGGATAAAGAAGATGTGGTGTATATATATGATGGAATATTATGCAGCCATCAAAAAATGAACTCTTGCCGTTTGCAATGACATGGATGGAACTAGAGGGTATTATGCTAAGCAAAATAAGTCAATCAGAGAAAGACAATTATCATATGATCTCACTTGTATATGGAATTTGAGAAACAAAGCAGAGAATAGTAGGGGAAGAGAGGAAAAAATGAAACCAGAGAGGGAGACAAACAAAAGAGTCTCTTAAGGCTCTTCATCTCAGGAAACAAACAGGGCTGCTGGACGAGAGGGAGTGTGGGAGGGATAGGGTGGCTGGGTGATGGACACTGGGGAGGGTACGTGCTACGGTAAATGCTGTGAATTGTGTAAGACTGAGGAACCACAGACCTGTACCCCTGAAACAAATAATGCATTATATGTTAATAAAAAATAAAACAGAATTAAGTCCCCCCCCCCCCCGACCAAAAAAAGAGCCTGCTTTGTCAGTTCCAGAAAAAAAAAAAATCCACCTCTCTGATCATTCCTACCTGAAGACCAGGCCAGTAGGCCTCTAGGGACTGGAAGACTGGCATGGACACAGTCCCCTTGTACATCTGCACCCACAGGTACCAGTCATCGAAGCGGGTGTAATTCCGAATGGCTGTGTTATATTCTGCAGAGGAGATGCAATGCAATAAGACACATCAGTGATCACGGAGATGAAAGGCAGGTCTTGACCCTAGGAGCACAGACTTACACTTTTGGAAGACCATATGATGGTGTAGCTTCAAAGCAGACTAGGAAGCAACAAGGCACAGAGAAAAGAGCATGGGTTCTAGAGCCAAACCTCCAGACTCAAATTCTAGCTCTAGCTTTACCACTTGCTAGCTGTGACCTTGGGTAAGGTTTTCCTTCTTAAGCCTCAGTTTCATTATCTCTAAAGTGGGGAGAGTAATGGTACACACCTCATGGGATTGTTCAGTCATTCATTCACTCAACAATATTCACCGCGCATCTACTAGGTCAGGTACCTACAGAGTAGCAAACAAGACAAAACGCAGACCCAGGGGCCCTTACATTCTGGTGGGAACTTGAACTTACACTTCTCTCTAGATTGTAAATCCATGAAGGGTAGAACTTTGTTTTGCTCACTGCAGAATCCTCAATGCTACAATAGTGCATAATATATACGCACAATAAATTATTATCCAAATGAAGTACCAGATACACATGCAAATTAATAAGACAATCTCAAATAGTGCTGTAAGGATGAAATGAAATAGTCCACATTGGGTGCTTGCACGGCGCTAGACAGATCAATGGTACTAAGTATCTGCTGAATAAATGAATGGTAGCCCTAACAGTAGCCATTACTAGGTGCTCAACAATTCCTCAATTTCATTATTATTAGTGTCCAAGGGCCTAGAGGATAAAACGCTTTTATTCCACAGGCATTAATCAACCACCTACCTCACACAAAGCATTGTGGGGGACAGAAAGATGAATATGGCACAGACCCTGCACTCAGCAGTTAGAGCTGTTAGCTGTGGACGAAAGCGGACTCTACAAAAGGTACTGAAGGCCCTTAGTTCTAAGGGGGGATCAAGCTGCTTCGTAAGCAAGATGACACTGCAGCTGGGCCTTAGAGGGTGAATGGAATTTGGACACATGAAAACAGGGAAAAAATGTATTCTAGGCAAAGGGAACCCATGGGCAATGGTCAGCAAATAAGAAACCCAGGGCCACACACAGAGGATGGAGCACAGTTCACTGGGATCTTGCAGGAAGGCCTGAAGACCTATAGTGGGCACCAAGGGGGCCATGTTCAGTCCATCCTGGCTCTGAGTGCAGACTCGGGTACTCCGAACAGATGCACTTGGGAGCAACTGAAAATTTCTAAGTAAATCACCTGTTGATGGGAAAAATCATGGCAAAAGCCTCCCTACCCCACCCTATTTACCTAGGAACATGGCCATGAGTTTCTTATCCTGAAGCAAAATGGCTCCTTTCACCAGGTACTCGAAGTAGGAGTCCACGCCAGCCCCGATGCCCGAGTCCTGTGCCACCCACTTTCCAGTGAGCACATCGATATGGTTGCCAACCTGGGAGGAGAGAGACACATACACACACACACATAGTCCCAAGGGAGGGCTCAAGACCAAACATGGATCTCCCCATACCCGTGACTGGCCAGTCAGAGGCAAGGCAGGCAGCCTGATACTCTCAGAAGACACGCAGGCTATCGGGGTGTGGGGTTGGGAGGCCACAGACTCCTATCGGTATCAGTCTCTGATTTGGGGAACTGCTCCAGGTAGTTTTAAGTTCTGGACCTTCCAGCTGAAGGCAAACAGAGCAGACCCTGAGCCACAGAGAAGGCCCACAGGGAGAGACACTGTCCGAAGACAGGCCATGGTAAGGGCCGAGAGGATATAAAGTCCACTGTGGTGTTCCAGGGCTGGAGAGAAACCTGCTGGTGTTGGACCTACTAAGGGAGTTACTGTAGGCTTCCACACTAGCATCTTCTTAAGGGATTTTCAAGGATTCCTCACACAAGTTTCACTTTTCAAGCTTAGAACCAGACTTGCGTAAAACGTGTCCCTGCTTGAATCGCTTTCAGACAACTCAGTCTTTCCAAGTCATAATGACTCACCAAAAGTATATTAGTACATCAACATTACTGCTCCAGTAACTGAGGATCAGAGAGGTTGAGTGACTCGTCCAGGGTTGCAAAGTTTCAGTGTAGCAAGGGCAGGGATCAAACGCAATTCTGACTAAATCTATTGCTATTTCCTGGATAGCTTTAGCTCAATTACTGTTAGTTTCACTGGATTATCTGATTTAGGAGCTGAAGCCAGCCTTAGAGATCATCTGGCTCAAAGTGTCCAACCTCCATGGGTTCATAGGTATTGGAGAAGAAAGGGAAGCTCTGGGGTCAAATAAGTTTGGAAAATATTGAGTTAAGCCAAGTTAAATAGATTTATTTACCATAGGATTTTATAACCTTTAACCTACTCATATTCATTATGACTCTCGAAAAAAAGACACTACAGTTGGCTCTTGAACAATGTAGGGGTTGGGGTGCCGAGCCCCATATAGTCGAAAATCTGTATATTAACTCCTGACTGTCCAAAACCTAACCACTAATAGCCTGATCTCAAGTGGAAGCTTTACTGATAACATAAATAGTCAATTAACACATAACTTCGTATATGTATTTACTGTATTCTTTTTTTAAATGTATTTTTTAAAAGATTTCATTTATTTATTTGGCAGAGATCACAAGCAGGCAGAGAAGCAGGCAGAGAGAGAGAGGGAGGCAGGCTCCCCACAGAGCTGAGAGCCCGACACAGGGCTCGATTCCAGGACCCCGGGACCATGGTCCGAGTTGAAGGCAGAGGCTTCAACCCACTGAGCCACCCAGGCGCCCCTATGTACTATATTCTTACAACAAGGTAAGCTAGAGAAAAGAAAGGGAGTGTTGTTAGGAAGATCATATTGAAAAAAAAAGATAAAAATAAATTAAAAAGATCATATAGAAAAGAAAATGTTTATAGTACTGCATTGTAAAAAAAAATCTGTGTCTAAGGGGACCCACGTGGTTCAAAACTGTGTTTCTCAAGGGTTAACAGTCTAAGTAGTATTCCCCAAACTTAACTGACTAGGAATTACTTTTTTCATAGAACAGCTAACCATTCAACATCTCTCAGCACTAGTGTTCCAAGAAACCCAGTTTAACAAACACAAAAAGACAGTAAAAATGAGGGCCAGATGGGCTGGCCATCCAAGGTCATCATGCGAGTCATGGGCAAGAAGCATATGACCCACTTACTAAAAATCAAGAAGCTCAAGGAGTCAAACCTCAATAGGGCCTCCCTCCCTGACAGAGGGTGTGCTCTCTCATGCCCTCTTCCCCCATGCCAAAACTTGAACTGGAGGCTTGGTTAACTTTCAGTGTCCTGATGCGAAGTCCTGGGTCACTGCTGAGGTCACCCTAAGTGTCCCTTGGTTAGGATGCAACTTACTGCTCAAGTCTTACAAGCAAGGGCTACAGTGGCCAACTTGACTCAGACAGAAAGGGTGGCAGCTGACCTACCAGCCCAATATCCGACCGGCTCTCCCAGAGGCGCATGAGGGCCACTCTGGCCACATCTTCAAACACGGGGTCACCAGTGAGGCTGCTCAGGGTGGCAAATTCCACAATGAAGGTGCCAATGCCTGCCGTACAGGTGACAGGGGTTTCTCCCGGGTTCACACCATGAAGCAGGTTCACCGTTCCATACGGCATGCCAGTGGGGGTCTGAAATGCTGAATAATCACAAAAGAATGATCTCAGACAGGAGTGGGGACATAGGGATGGTTCAAAACACAGGCCCAAACCCGAGGCCTCAGCCGGCACTTCCCTCTCTATCTCCTGGGTGATCTGCTAGAGATGAAGACAGAGAGGGATAGAGGTCATGACTACAGGCCCTTGGTGGCCACCTAACCCAGATGCTGTCAAGCACTGATTAGTGGGGCCCTCAGGCTCTTGCCCATGATGAGGAGGAAAGCAGCAGGCTGTGCTCCAGGCTGCCATGCCCAGGCAGGCCTATCTGGCTAGAGCAGCTCCATTTTTAAGTATTTTACACGATGCCTCCAGAGGCAGGCAGGAAACGTAGTGCGGGGAATGTAGGGTTTAAACCGTAGGAAGCGGCGGGGCTTGTGGCACCCTGAAGAGCATGTGCCGTGAGAAGCCCTTCACGCGCTTCTCTCTTTTTGAGTTTATTGAGATACAACTGATGTACAGCACAAAGACCTGACTCACCTATACGGTGAGAGGATGAACGCAGAAAGTTAACATCCATCATCTCATACAGGTACAAAAAGAAAACACTGGTTTTTTCCCTTATGATGAGAGCTTTTAGGATCTACACTCTTAGCAACTTTCAAACATATCGTAGAGCAGTGTGAGCTATGGTCACACTGTTGTGCGCTACAGCCCCAGCACCTACGGATACCTGGAAGCTCGTATCTTTGACACTCTGTCCGATTCCCCTCATATGCTTTTCCAGACACAGTATGACCAAATGAAACCTATCCGCAGACCTGAAGCAGTCCCAGAGGAGGCAGTTTGAGATCCCTGCTTTAAACAGTTTAGGGGGTAAACTACGACAATTTTTTAAAAAGGATATAAATTGCTTAACTACTGATGTGGTTCAACCCTCAATTTATAGGTAGGAAAAGTCATGTCTGTAAGGAAGTGACTCAAAGGTCATAGAGAGGGAACCAAACAGAGCTGGGATGAGAATGCCCACCTCGTGCCCACTCTGTTACGCTCTGCCCCTCCCACCCCTGTGTCTTCTGATTCTGGGCAAGGAGCTAGATAAACAGCCAGAGGCAGAGATTTCCTCTCTAGGCCAAAAGGTCAAATAACCCCAGAGCAGCCCGTGCGTCACCGAACTGTGAAAAAGTTATCAAAACTTCCAAGAACCACAAGGCCCAGCCACTTCATTATGAGTGGCAGACTTGTGTGTGGCAGGCCCAAGCGGCAAGCGAGGAGAACGTAAGTCACAACCTCGGGGCTCAAAGAAGTATTTCAGAAAAGTCAGGCAGTGTTCAAAAGACGGGGAGTGACAAAATCCTCTTTCTTCACCTGAATGGCAGATCGGCGGGGGCTTGCTCCAATATGGACTTTCCAGCATGTGTATTTCTCAATACAAACTGGTTTTTAATGACTGAAAAAGAAAGGAGGGGGGAGCAACCGAGCAGTGTGCCGTACCAATGAATCACACAGGATATGATGTTTGTAAGGAGACACTGAGGCTACGAGCCGTAAGCCATGAGTGCATCTGAACCAGCTCCCTCACTTTCCTCCGCTCTTCTCCAGAAAGGGAGAATTGTGGTGGCCAAGAGGTTGGTGAACGCCTCGGGTGATGTGTTTGGGTGTGAACAGCCCCAGAGTGCCCACCACGCCCCGAAGAGAACACAGTGTCCAGCTCATGCGGCCGTGCTCGGCTACTGAGCCGCCAGACAAATGCACCGAGGCTTGGCCCACAGCCCCGGACACAGCTGAGCTACAAACAAGTCCCCTGTGTTTCAGCAGTGTTTGTGGCTCTCCAAGCACTTTCTTCTTTCTGACCTCGTTTTTGGCCTCTCAAAAAGCCAATGCGGCAGGCAAGCAGGGATTATGATTCCCTTTTGAGAGACAAGGAAACTGAACCAGGGAGAGAAGAGTGGCTTGGTCAAGACATTGGCTAGCCCAGAACCAAGGGCTCCTAATGCACTGATCGAGGCTCTTCTCTGGAATCCCTTTATTCCAGCAGAGTGTGGGGCAGGGAGGAGGCCAAAGGGCTCGCTCAAATAAGAGAGCCTTCCACCCGCCAGGCTGGCTTTCAGTGCCACCCTGCGAAGAGTCATGAGGTCAGCTCATCCGTCCTGTGCCAGGGTCCCAGCAGGCCCTTAAAATGCCCAGGACTCTGCTGATTTCCATGGTGGGGGTCCAGAGGCAGAGACAGCAAGGGTTTGGGTGAGAAACAGCAGAAAATAACTCAGCATCGACACCCTGGTCTCCAGCAAGAGTAGCAGGACCTACTGGACTTCCTGTCCCCCTATGTCTTACCTGGGAGGAGTTTTCTGGCTGCCTCTTCAGCCATCCTCAGGAGAGGCCCAGAGCAGGGCCAGCCAGCCTCCACTTCCACCCCAGCCTTCTTCGACAACAGGTGAGCTGACAGAAGTCCTCCTACCACTACAGAGAGCACGAAATACAAGTGTCAGGGTCCCAAAGACCAGTCTTTCCCTTGCGTAAATGAAACCTACATACTCTGTTGGGTGGCTGCTGGGAAGGGGCTAGAGCCACCTAGTGAAAGAATCCCTTAATCCCACATACTGGTACACTGGTAAGTTTACAAAGTTTTTTGCTCTTGGTGGATCCCCCAAACAATGGCTATCACTTATTTTTAGTCCCTATTGCATACCAAGCCCTAGGTACTATTGTCCCCTCTTTAAGTGAAGATACTGAGGTTCAGAGAGGTAATGTGACCTGCCCTCGGTCATTATCTAGCAAGTGGTAGGGCCAGGTCTGTCTGACTCCAAAACCCATGCTCACTTCACGTGGTTACTCTGTCTCCCAATCCCCGCCCCTGCCCCCGAGACCTGGACAGGCACAGTGGGGGGACAGAGTAGTTACCTTCATTGCATTAATTCATCTGTTTGAATTTCTGAAACAATATTTAGGACTTATAAAAAGACATAAATGTGGGGCACCTGGGTGGCTCAGTCTGTTAAGGGGCTGCCTTTGGCTCAGGTCATGATCCCAGGGTCCTGGGATCAAGCCCCATGTTGGACTCCTTGCTTGTTGGGGAGCCTGCTTCTCCCTCTACCTCTGCCTGCCTGCAGCTCCCCCTGCTTATGCTCTCTCACTCTCTCTCTCTCTCTGTGTCCA
The DNA here is from genome assembly GCA_004024625.1 of Mellivora capensis. Taxonomy (NCBI): domain Eukaryota; kingdom Metazoa; phylum Chordata; class Mammalia; order Carnivora; family Mustelidae; genus Mellivora; species Mellivora capensis. The sequence continues at coordinate 16,356 of PISX010019679.1, forward strand.
AAAATAAATAAATAAATCTAAAAAAATAAAACATAAAAAGACGTAAGTGTTCTGTATCTGGAAATATGACAAAATAGATATCCTGAATGGCCCTCTCATTGGAAAAGAATTGGTGACCTTGAGCTTCAGTTTCCCCTTCCTCCTGTCAGAGGGGGAATAAGAAACAAAGGCAGAACCTACTGAAAGTGGAAAGTCTGATAAAAGATACCACCATAGGGGTGCCTGGGTGGCTCAGTCGTTAAGCATCTACCTTCGGCTCAGGTTATGATCCCAGGGTCCTGGGATTGAGCCCCGAGTCAGGCTCCCGCTCAGCAAGGAGCCTGCTTCTCCCTCTCCCTCTGCCTGCTCCTTCCCCTACCTGGGCTCTTGCTCTATCAAATAAATAAATAAAATCTTACAAAAAAAAATACCTCCCTAAAGTTGGGATCTGAAAGAATTATATAGCCTGTATAAGGATAGATTCAAAATAAACCCTACCCACCTCCCCCAGCATATTGTAAGGAAAACTGCATGCCTCAAATCTTGATGCCAAGTAAAAGGAAGGGAAAACAGAAAACAAACAAACAAAAAAAACTTCCCTAAGAATTAGTAACTACACTAAGTTTTACAGCTTGAATTCACACTAACTATGTAGTCTAGGACAACACAAACTTTTGGCATAAAACAGTTTTTGGGAAACAGTGCCTCCAGCCAAGTGGCAGAAGTAAACAAAAACTCTACCTGGAAGAACCGACCTTCAGTCTAGGCCTAAAAGAAGCCCAGAGATAAAGTCTAGGGAATGAGTGTACATTAAAATCTAAGTAAATCAGGGGCGCCTGGGTGGCTCAGTGGGTTAAGGCCTCTGCCTTTGGCTCAGGTCATGGTCCGGGGGTCCTGGGGTCGAGCCCTGCGTTGGGCTCTCTGCTCAGCGGGGAGCCTGCTTCCTCCTCTCTCTCTCTCTGCCTGCCTCTCTGCCTGCTTGTGATCTCTGCCTGTCAGATAAATAGATAAAATCTTTTAAAAAAAATCTAAATAAATCATAAAACATACAAAGAAAAAAGCATTGGGAATATAAACCAGCAGAAATGACAATAGAACAAGACTTACCAATATACCAAATATTGGCATTATCGGACACAGTTACAAAATAATTATGTGGAAATGTTTAAAGAAATCAAAGAAAGATCTGGAACAGGCGACTAAGTAGCAAGAAATTATAAAAAGGACCAAGCCTATTTACAAAAGAACCAAACGGAATTTCTAAAAGTGAAAAAATGTAATAACTGGAGTTAAAAATTACTAAAAATTACATAGACAGGTTCAATAGCAAATAAGATATATTTGAAGAGAGAATTAGTGGACTTGAAGACAAATTCCAAAAAATTACCCAAAATGAAACATAAAGAGACAAAATTGTTTTTAAAATATGCCAAAGAGATTTGGAGAATACAGTAAGAAGGTGTAACATCTCCCTGGCTGGAGTTCTAAAAAGAGAAGAGGGAGGAAATGGGGGAGAGGCACTACTTGAAGAGAAAAGTTCATAATTTTTGAAAACTAATGAATGACACCGATTCTCGGATCCAGAAATGCCAAGCAAGATAATTAAAAGAAATCCACATTTATGCACATCGCAGTAAAACTGCAGAACACTGAAAGAATAAAAAAAGAGTTAAGAGTCCATGTTAACAATGATTTTTTTAAAAAGATTTTATTTATTGGGACGCCTGGGTGGCTCAGTTGGTTAAGCGGCTGCCTTCAGCTCAGGTCATGATCCCAGCATCCTGGGATCGAGTCCCACATGGGGCTCCTTGCTCAGCAGGGAGCCTGTTTCTCCCTCTGCCTCTGCCTGCCACTCTGTCTGCCTTTGCTCACTCTCTCGCTCTCTCTCTCTGACAAATAAATAAATAAAATCTTTTAAAAAAAAGATTTTATTTATTTATTTGACAGAGATCACAAGCAGGCAGAGAGGCGGGCAGAGAGAGAGGAGGAAGCAGGCTCCCCGCTGAGCAGAGAGCCCAATGCGGGGCTCGATCCCAGGACCCTGAGATCATGACCTGAGCCGAAGGCAGAGGCTTTAACCCACTGAGCCACCCAGGCACCCCCCCATGTAACAATGATTATTGAAATCGGGTGATGGGTCACTCTAGTTGATTATATTATTTTCTCTATTTTTATATATTTTTGAAAACTTTCATAATAAAAAGTTTTTAAAAGGAGGGGACAATGAGTATAAATAAAACCAACCACCTGCAAAATAATAACAATGAGACTGACAGATTACTTCTTAACAATGACAATGAAATGAGAAGACAATGGAAAGATTTCTTCCCTGTGCTAAGAGAAAAATCCCATCAATTTAGAACCATATGTCCTGCAAAATTATCCCTCAAAGACCCAAGAAAGGCAATGAGATAAAGACATATCATACAAACAAAAGCTGAGAAAATCTGCCAAGAACACATCTGCAATAGAGGACATTCTAAAGGAAGTGCTTCAGATAGAAGGAAAGGGATCACAGATTTAAAGTCTGAGACATAGGAAGGAAAGATGGTCAAAGAAGTGGTAAATATGGGGCACCTGGGTGGCTCAGCCGTTAAGTGTCTGCCATGGGCTCAGTCATGATCCCAGGGTCCTGGGATCAACCCCCGAATCAGGCTCCCTACTCGGCGGAAAGCCTGTTTCTCCCTCTCCCACTCCCCCTGCTTGTGTTCCCTCTCTTGCTGTGTCTCTGTCAAATAAATAAAATCTTTTTAAAAAAGTATTAAAAAAAAGAAACGGTAAATATGAGTAAATCTAAAACCTCAACTGTATAGAACAGCAATCATGTATGGAGGGCTTAAAACAAAAAAACAAAAATGCAAACTATAGCATACAGGTCAGGATATCCTCAGAGCCAGGCTTTGTATTATTCAGGTGAATAAAGATTCTCATTAACTCTAGGCTTTTGTTATGTTATGTTAAATTTTCCAGGAAAACTATTTTTTTTAAAGATTTTATTTATTTATTTATTTGACAGAGGCTTTATTTAACCCACTGAGCCACCCAGGTGCCCCCCAGGAAAACTTTTTAAAAAGCTAGATACTGGGCGCCTGGGTGGCTCAGTGGGTTAAGCCTCTGCCTTCGGCTCAGGTCTGATCCCAGGGTCCTGGGATCGAGCCCCGCATCGGGCTCTCTGCTCAGCAGGGAGCCTGCTTCCTCTCTCTCTGCCTGCCTCTCTGCCTACTTGTGATCTCTGTCTGTCAAGTAAATAAATAAAATCTTTAAAAAAAAAAAAAGCTAGATACTGAGCATAGTTTCTACATTAATAAAAAGGAATAGGATGGGACGCCTGGGTGGCTCAGTTGGTTGGACGACTGCCTTTGGCTCAGGTCATGATCCCAGAGACCCGGGATCGAGTCCCGCATCGGGCTCCCAGCTCCACGGGGAGTCTGCTTCTCCCTCTGACCTTCTCCTCGCTCATGCTCTCTCACTGCCTCTCTCTCAAATAAATAAATAAAATCTTTAAAAAAAAAAAAAAAGGAATAGGATAAGGGGAAAAAAATCAATGTGAAGAAGGCACCAAAAAGAAAAAAAAAAGAGAGAGAGAGAGAGTGAAAAAGAACATAGAGAGGATGGGACAAATAGCACAAAATAATACCACAGAAACTAATGCAAATACCTAAGTAATTATAGTAAACATAAATGGATTAAATGCTTCAGTTAAAAGAAAAGATTGTCAGAATGGATAAACAAACAAAATATAATATGTAATTTATAAAAGATCTATCTGATCATAAAAATACAGAAAGATTAAAAGTAAACAAGTAGGAAAAGATCCTGGTCAAATGCCAACCAAAAGAAAGCTGGTATAATTATATTCATATCAGCAATAAAAGTGTAACAGACTCGTAAATCACAGATGATAAATTAGACTCACAAGCTGTGAACACAGCAGTGAGCATGGCCTCCAACTCAGGTCTGATCCCTCAGCCAGATTTTGTATTGTGCTGCCCCTCTGCTCCCTAATCTTTCCAAAAACGTTATCACCTGCAATACAAGTTTCATTGCAAAACATATACAAAATAAGGGGAAGAAATATAACTCGGCCTCCAGAAGTGACAGTTTGTTAAGCCACTGGTGGTCTAGGGGTTCACTGAAAGTAAGGGTTGTACTAGCTTCATAAGAATCACTGGAAACCTGATAAAAAATACTGATGCTAAGACCCAACTCAGAAATCCCCATTCATTAGGTTTAGAGTGGAACCTAAACATTGAACTTTTTTAAAGGTCCCAAGTGGTTCTGATGCACAGCCAGCTTTGGAAACCAATGCCCAAGACTTGCACCGTATAATGCAGTAAATTATGAACCACATGCCACTATTTTTTTTTTAAGATTTATTTATTTATTTTAGTGGGGAGGGGCTGAGGGAGAGTGTCTCAAGCAGGTCACTCTGAACACGGAGCTTGACGCAGGGCTCAATCTCATGACCCTGAGATCATGACCTGAGCTGAAACCAAGAGTCGGACACTTGTTTTTTTAAATTAACATAATGTGGTATTAGCCCCAGGGGTACAGGTCTGTGAATCACCACGTTTACACACTTCACAGCACTCAGCATAGCACATACCTTCCCCAATGTCCATAATCCTCCCCCCTCCCTTCCCCCGCCGCAACCCTCAGTTTGTTTTGTGAGATTAAGAGTCTCTTATGGTTTGTCTCCCTCCCGATCTCATCTTGTTTCATTTACAAGAGTCGGACACTTAACCAACTGTGCCAGCAAAGTGCCCCCCCCATATGTCACTATTCAAATTTAAATTTGTTAAAAATTAAATGAAATTAAAAATTCAATTCCTCGGTTGCAGTAGACACATTTCAAATCTTCAACAACCATGTGTGATTAGTGGGTACAACACTGGACAACACAGATACAGAATATTTCCATCATCATAGAAAGTTCTATTGGATAGCCCTTCTTCGACAATAAGATCCAAGAAGGCAAGGGTTACATCCTTCTTACTCATGGCTGGCTGTAAGCCTAGCGTCAAATACAGGAATTGTTCTGGCACAACTTTTTCCAGTCTTCTCTCTGTCCCCTGCTCATGTCTAAAACTGATGGGGGATCCTGAGACCTCCACACCCCACCCTCCGCGGAGAAGATCTCTATCAGTCACTGGTCTGGGCCAAGTGCTCTGGCAAGGTTGACCCTTATGATCCTATATACTACCTCCTGGTTTACACAGAGGCAAAACTCCACACTCTCTTTTCTTCCAAAGGTTCTAGAAGGCAGCCCTCACCTCGGATGTTGGTTTCAAAGACGGAGGCATTCACGTCAATATCAAAGTCTACGTTGTCCTGGAGCACTTCAACCACTCTTTGGAATTCTGAAACATTCCCCAAAATCTGGAAGGGAAGAGAGACTTGACAGTGAGGCTCTCTCAGGCTTGAAGGCCCTGAAGACATTGGATCAAGAGTCTGGGATCCTACACTGATGTGGCCTTCATTTATTCAACTTAAGACCTCCAGTTTCTATTAGGACTGGTGACAGGAGAAGGAAACACTGAGATCTAGAAATCACCCAATATCAGGAGACCGGTTAAGTAAATTCTTAGGTACCACTTAAAGAGTCACTATGTACCCACTTAATGGAAACAATATAGACTGTAGACCGCGTGAGGAAAAACTAGTTTGACATTTGCAGTGGGTATCTGTTATTTTTAAACTTCTCTGATCACCTTCATCCTTGTGGGAAACACTGCAGGTTGGTTGGTCCAATACCGATTTCCAATCTCCTTTACCCTGGTCATCTCCCACTATAGAGGACAGAAATCCAGGTACTTGCTTTCTCCACCTCCTCTGCTAGAGGTGACCATGTTATCTAGCCAATGCTAAGCCTTGAGAAGTCTAGTGAGGGCACGTCTGGGAAAGCTTCGGTTTTCCTAATAAAATTCGGTTTTCCTAATAATAAGGGACACTGCTTACTCTTCTTTCTGCCTTGAAAGCAGACTTGATTTCTGGAGCTGTAGCAGCCATTTTAGACCCTGAGGTACTAAGCATGAAAATGAAAACCAATACGCTAGTGATGGTAGAATGGAAGCATACAAAGAGCCTGGGTCTCTGATGGCACAGGTGGACAGCCAACCCCATGCTAGAAATTACCTCCAGACTTCCTCTCACTTGATAAAATTAACCCTCTTCATTTAAACCATCAGCCAAATGCAATTCTGATACCTTTTACTCTGATAGTAGTACCCTAATTCTCTCTCGAGGAATCACTCCTCTTCTACAGCTGTTCCTGCAGTTTGGGAGAGGCTGACCCCATCCCCTCAGCTGCAAGAATGCGTGCTTGATCTGGACCACTGTACTGTATCCCTTGGCCAGTGACTGGTTCAGGAATAAGTGGGTGACCCAAGCCAAATCAATGAGACTCAGTTCCTGGTATTAATGCGTAAGGGCTGATTCTTCCCATATGCACTGAGTGGGAAGTAAATCTAGAGATACTCTTGGCTACTCTGCCCAGCATACAGAGAGCCCAAGAACACAACTAACAAAGGAAGCAGAGATAAAAGATAGAAGGACTGGGGAAGACATTGTTCATATGCCTGGATCCAGCTAAGTCTGACCCCAGGCTTTATCTGGACTTTTTACTTATCTGACTCAGTAAATTCCCTTCTTGTCTCTTATCAGTTTGAACTGGGTCTCTTGTCTCCTGGAACCAAAACAATTCTGATTATCTCAAGCTGCTCAGTGATTTGGACTCAAATTTTCTTTTCTTTTTTAAGATTTTATTTATTTTGAGAGAGAGAGAGAGAGAATGAGCAGAGAGAACAGCAGAGGAAGAGGGAAAAGCAGACATTCCACTGAGCAGGGAGCCCAATGCAGGCCACAATCCCAGGAGCCCAAAATCATGACCTGAGCCACCCAGGTGCCCCTCAACCTACGTTTCTCACTGTTAGTCTTCATGTAACCTATCCTCACTTACTTCAGGAAAACCATACCTGCTTTGCCTCCATTCTTTGCCTTGAGACATGCTGTGCCCCCTGCCAGAAATCTCTCCATCATGTGTCTTCCCATTTCCAAATCCAACCTGGCTTTGATTGTCTGAATGTCACTTCCTAGGAAGGAAGCCCCTGATCCCTCCAGCTAAAATGAACCCCTTCATCCTTTAAAAGACTCCAGTAACTTTATCCACAACTCTTACAGCATCTGTTTCTTTCCACATTAAGAGAGACCTTTGTCTGGGAAGGAGCCTCATTCATTCCTGCCTTCTCCCAGGGTGCCAAGCACAGCCCATGCAGCAATTACTCCACAAATGCTTACTGAATGATTACACGAATCTATTTCCACAATGCGGCTAGTGATCTTCTCCAAACAGAAATCCCAGCATTTCCCACCCTCTACTCAAATGTTTCAGTGGCTTTCCATTCAATCAAAATCCTTAACACAATGAACAAGGGCTTCCATCATCCTGGTCCCCAACCAGGCTTCTAGCTCCATTCTGCTTCCTGGATTTCCTTCTCCACATCCCAGACATACTGGCCCTCCTTCAATTTCCCTGCATCTGCCTCGCTCTCTCCTGCCATGAGGCCCTTGGCCAGGCCCGCTGTTCCCTCTGCCTGGACCACTACATCCTCCCCCACTTCCCTAGTCAACACTGGCTTTTCCTTCAGATCCCAACTTGAAGTGTCATTTCACTGCCTTAGGGAAGTCCTCCCTGACCTCCTCAGTCTAGGTCCCTTTCCTTTGTTACATGACCACTCACGGAACCATGTTCCCCTCCCTCGGAGCACTCATCTCAATTTGTAATTCTATGTCCTTTAAGATTAGTTTTTTTTTTTTTTAAATATTTTATTTATTTATTTGACAGACAGAGATCACAAGTAGGCAGAGAGGCAGGCAGAGAGAGAGGAGGAAGCAGGCTTCCCTGCTGAGCAGAGAGCCCGATGCGGGGCTCGATCCCAGGACCCTGAGATCATGACCTGAGCTGAAGGCAGAGGCTTAACGCACTGAGCCACCCAGGCGCCCCTAAGATTAGTTTTTGATTCCTCATCTCCCTCACTGAAGTCGTAACACCAGGAAAGCAGGGACCATGTCTTTTTAAACTTACCACTGTAACTCCAGAGCTTAGCACTGTGCTTGGCATACAGGGAACCCCCAGTTAAGTAGTGATGAGTGGACAAGTACATACAAGTTAACATTAAGGGAAAAAAGGCACAATTACATCTATAAAGTGATCACATTCAGGTCAATGTTATTAATATATAAAAATGAGGGGCGCCTGGGTGGCTCAGTGGGTTAAGCCTCTGCCTTCGGCTCAGGTCATGATCTCAGGGTCCTGGGATCGAGCCCCGAATCGGGCTCTCTGCTCGGCACGGAGCCTGCTTCCCCCTCTCCCTCTGCCTGCTTCTCTGCCTATTGTGATCTCTCTCTGTCAAATAAATAAATAAAATCTTTTTAAAAAATATGAGGGGACGCCTGGGTGGCTCAGTTGGTTGGACGACTGCCTTCAGCTCAGGTCATGATCCTGGAGTCCCGGGATCGAGTCCCGCATCGGGCTCCCAGCTCCACGGGGAGTCTGCTTCTCCCTCTGACCTTCTCCTCGCTCATGCTCTCTCTCACTGCCTCTCTCTCAAATAAATAAATAAAATCTTAAAAAAAAATAAAAAAATATGAGAAGACGTGACAGAAAACCAGAAATAGTGAAGTGGGGAGAAAGTTGTTCAATCCTCTCCTGTAACCTTTTTAAGAAGGACAAATAAGACTCGGAGTCATTCAGAGTTAAGCTCAAGCCCTAGCCCCACCATTTCATAGCCTTGGACCCTGGCCAACCCTTTTTACCTTTCTAAGCATCAGATTTCCCCACACTAAGAAGCGGTAAATGTACGTATCTCATGGGGTTGTTGGAAGGATTAAACAAAGTAACACATACGAAGTGCTTCGCACAAGCCCTACACACAACACATGAACTCGTTTCTGCTACTATTTTTTTTTTTTTTTTAATCACCGAACATGGCCAGTTAGAATGTAAGCCTCTGGAAACAAGGAGGGTCTCAAAGTCTCTGTATCACCCAGTTATACAGGCCTATCCCAGTGCTGTGTTCATAACAAGTCCTCTATAAACGTCTGCTGAATCAATGACCCTGAACACGTTTGGAACTCATCCTTTTCCTCTATCTAGCTGGGCAACCAGAAACTGATGGTTCAGAATCCGGAGATGAAAATAAAAGGCCTAAGTGAAGAATTCGTTTTTCACCCACAGTCAAGCTGCCAAAAGAGGAAGGATCTAGGTTACACAACAGTGGTGCACTAAAGCAACTATCAAGACACTTACCAGCAAAGTATCCAGGGCATCAATTAGCGTCAGAGAAAAACTGTAAAAGGACAGAAATCCCAGCTGCTTAGTAAGAAAACCAAACACAAGATAGTAAGGCTGCCCCAGATCAGATACCCCCAAAACCAATTAGTGAGGCACAGCGACACCTCTGCCTGTCCCAGCTTCCAGTTACAACAGAGAAGCCAGAGTGAAAATTGCCAAGAAGCTCTGACCCATTTAATGCACCTGGGAGGATGGGTTGATACTGCTCTGCTGTGGTTAACCACAGCATCTATATGCCCTGGCATTCTTCTCCACCATAGGGAGGCAGTATAAGATTTATAGCTAAGGGCATAGGCATTTCCCCATCTAGGAATTTATCTCAATGTGTACAGAGCTTTATGTTTGAGAATGCAGATCCAGTAATGTGCAGAAGAGCAAAAAGCTAGAAATAACCCAAACATACACCAGTTGGAAGAATAATTATCTAAACTGCAGTACATTTGAACAGTGCAAAACTATGAAGTTGTCAGAAATTGTTACCACGAGTTCTATGAACTAATGTTAAAATATTCAAATTATATAGTTAAATGGAAAAGACAAGGAATAGAATAGGCAGTGAGAGGTATGTTTCCATCTACATTTTCGAAGAGAGACATATAGACAGAAGGTAGATGAGCAATTATTTGGGCCAACAGTGGAGGAGGGATCAACTTTAAGTTCCTATATAAGGGAACTTTTTAGCATGACAGAAATGTACTCTAGCTTGACTATGATAGTGGTTACTATATGCTTTAAATGGGTTCATCTTATTATATATGTTATGCCTTTTAAAAGCTGATTTAAAAAGACACATATACATACTTATATGATGGTATAGACTGAAAATATTTTGGGGAGGATGTACACGAAAGTCAACAGTGGTTGGAGTTCTAGGGTATGGGAGAGACTGATTTTATTGTATACGATTTGGTACTGCTTGAATTTGCCATTTGCTTACTTTTTTTTTTTTCAGCTAAAAAAAGAAAACCAGCACAAATTTTGTTGAGTTAACGTCTCCCGTCCTTAGCATACTCATTTGTTAAATGGAGAAAGCAGCACTTAATTCCTAAGGGTGTTAAGAGAATTACATGAGAAGACACAAGTAAAATACTTAGTACAGTGTTTAATCAATGTCAGACTCAGCAAAATGCAATGATTCTTCACTCACTCAGCAAGGAACAAGACAGAGAATTCCATCTCATAAATTTTTATTCTAGTGGAGGTGAGAAAGACAAACTAGCAGACAAGTGAAAATGATAGTATCAGAGAGTGAGAAGTGCTACTAAATTAAATAAATAAATAAATAAATGGGGTGATTTATGAGAGTGACCTGTAGGGGGGTGCGTAGTTAAGGGAGCTGATCCTGAGGTGACATTTTGAGCTGAAATCTCAAGAAGCAGTCAGTAAGGAGAGTGTGTTTCAGTTGCTAACAACAAATGCTCTGAAGTTTCCAGTTTGGAAGAGTTACACCCCCTCCTGGGCCTATTGGCCCAATTATAAAATGAAGGGGTTGGGTCTTCTGACTTCTTGGGAGTCCTTCCTCTATAGCCTAGAACTCCAGAGATCTGTCCATTTGTCCAAGTCCCCACTGCGGGTGCGTGTTACTGTCGTGGCTGGAGCCCAGAGGTCCAGTCCACCAGGCTAACTCAGGCTTTTTTCCACGGTGGGATCCAACTTTCCAGGAGGCTGGGTGGATCCCGGCGGTGCAGGCCTGAATTGGAGGGAACGTGGCCTCACCCTCGCGAGGAGCTTTTTTGGAACTGGCGAGGAGACCGTGAAGCCACCAGCGCCAGCAGACCCGCCCCCCCTAGGACTGGACTGCCACACCCAAGCCGCCCCCCTTGCTCCTCCACTCGCACTACCTGCCCCAGGTGTCGTGCCCGTCACAGGTGAGAGGTCGCAGTTCGTCGTAGGGAAAGGCATTCTCCAGGTAGCTGTCGTAGGCGTGGTAGAACATGGCCTTGACTCTCTCCCTGGTGCGCGGTACAAGAAATAAGTCAGGGGGCCACAGGGGGCCAAAAAACGAAACGAGGCAAAGGAAAGGACAGGAAATAGGGCGGAAAGTGGGGAATCACCACCTGAGCCCAGTGGCGGGGTCCGAGCAGGTCAGGGTGGGGGGTCCTGGGACCACAGGAAAGGAAAGGGACCGGGTCTGCGCTTCCCCTTCCCCAACTATGGAAGGGCTAGGAGGCTGACGCCCTTCACCTGTAGTGAGCGGGGTCGGGCGCGGTGCCACCCGGGCCTGGCGCACCATGGTGCAGGGGCAGCAGCACGCACAGGAGGCCGAGCGGGATCAGCAGCGGGAAAGGCATAGAGCTCGTGTCCTGTCAGCGCCGCCGCCGCCGCAGCAGCCACCGCCACCCGCTCATCCTGCGGGGCTCTGCTGGTTGTTCCGGGAATCCGCGCCCCTGCGCCTGCGCGCTGATGAATCAGTTACCCACTTCCGGACTACAAGTCCCAGAATATAATGGGAAGTGGAATCCAGGCAAAGAGCATCTTGGGACATACAGTCCCTGAAGTGGAAATGAACGTGGCTGAAAAACAGTGGCTACTACAGATACTATAATTAACTAATGTTTTAGTAACAGCATTTGTTGAGCACTTATTGTGTACTACGACTGTATTGAGCACTTTAAATACGTAATTTTTTCAACCACCGTATAAGCATTAAAGACAGAGGACAGCAGGAGACTTAGATAACAACACAGGTGCACTGCAGTAGTTTCCTGTGACTACTATAACAAATTACCAGACATTTGGTGGCTTAAAGCAACAGAAGCCGATTCTCTCTCAGTTCTGGAGGCCAGAAATCTGAAATCAGTTTCACTGGACCAAATTCCTCTGGAAGCTCAAGAGGAAAATAAGCTCCTTGCCTTCCAGCTTCTCCTGGAGAAGAGAAAGTTGCAGTATTCTTCTTCTTTTTTTAATGTATTTATTTGTCAGAGAGAGAGGGAGAGAGAGAGAGAGCGAGCACAGGCAGACAGAGTGGCAGGCAGAGGCAGAGGGAGAAGCAGGCTCCCTGCTGAGCAAGGAGCGGATGTGGGACTCGATCCTACGACGCTGGGATCATGACCTGAGCTAAAGGCAGCCGCTTAACCAACTGAGCCACCCAAGCGTCCCTAGTTGCAGTATTCTTTAGCCTGTGACCACATCACTCCAATCTCTGCCTCCTCCTCTGTGGGTGTGTCTCACCACTCTCTCCACTAATCTCTTACAAGGACGCTTGCGATTGCATTTAGGTTCCACCTGAGTAATACAAGATAATACCCCCCCCCCATCACATTTGCGAAGATCCCCTTTCCAAATAGCATAACTGGTACAAATTCCAGGGATTAGGACAGGACCTAAGTATCTTTAGGGGCCTTTTAACAGCCTAGCACAGGTACTAAACATTTTTCAGGTCTGGGCTTTTCTGTGCTAAAAAAGTGACCCAGGCCTCATCATCCTTCCCAATCCCTCCCCATCCTTCCCTATACATCCTGTAGCTGATATTTTTGTCTCTCATTCAAAATTCCAGTGTGAATAAAATGTTTCTGGAGGCAGGGGGGAGGACAGGTTACTGGGTTTGGTAATGCTAGTTCTCTTCTTTATGAGCAAGACTGAACTACTCATAATTTTTCTTTCTTTCTCTAGCTTGATCAAAATGTGCATTTTCTACACTGGCACAGAAAAATGCAACCATGACTTATATTTTCACAATTTATGTAGTTGATTTCATGCTTCCCTCATAAGAAAAAACTTTTTTTTAAGACTCTGGAAAGCATTAGGGCTCTTGCGTCCGGGCTCTACCTCTTACCCTGTGATTATCTTATTGGATTCTCTAAGGTTGTAGTCCACCAGAGAAGTGTCAAACTTGAACATTTGCTTGTGAAGAGATGCAGAGTGAGCTGCCTAACCTGTCTGAATCTAAATTTCCTGATCAAAAAATGGAAATTGACAATGCCATAAAAGATTTCTGGGGATTAAATGGGGAAAAAGTGAATTTCTCAGCACAGTGACTGGCACATACTAATTTCTTAATAACTATTTTCTTCCCTGCCCCCCTATTTCTCTTTAAAAACAAGGTGGGGTGTATTTATTGGTTCCATTTATTGAGTATCGGCCCCCTATTTTTTCCCCCATATGATTCTATGTTTCTACTTAAATTCCAATTAGTTAACAGAGTAGTGTTAGTTTCAGGTGTACAATATAGCGATTCAGCAGTTCTATACAACACCTGGTGCTCGTTGCAAGTGTGCTCCTTAGTCCCCATCACCTATTTCACCCATCCTTGCACCCACCTCCCCTCTGGGAACCATCAGTTTGTTCTCTGTAGTTAAGAGTCTGTTTCTTGGTTTGCCTCTCTCTTTTTTTTCCCTTTGCTCATTTGTTTTGTTTCTTAAATTCTACATATGAGTGAAAACATATGGCATTTGTCTTTCTCTGACTTACTTTGCTTAGCCTAATACACTCTATCTCCATCCACGTTGTTGCAAATGGCAAGATTTTATTCTTTGTTGAGTAATATCCCGTGTGTGTGTGTGTGTGTGTGGTGTGTATACACATATACAGACACACACACATACAGTGTGCAGAAGTTGTTTTTTTTTTAAGATTTTATTTATTTATTTGACAGACAGAGATCACAAGTAGGCAGAGAGGCAGGCAGAGAGAGGGAGGAGGAAGCAGGCTCTCCGTGGAGCAGAGAGCCAGATGTGGGGCTCGATCCCAGCACCCTGGGATCATGACCCGAGCCGAAGGCAGAGGCTTTAACCCACTGACCCACCCACGAGCCCCTGCAGAAGCTTTTTTAAAAAAAGATTTTATTTATTTGAGAGAGAGAGAGAACGAGCACATAAGCAGGGGTGGGAGGGCAGAGGGAGAGACAGTCACCCCCTGAGCAGGGAGCCCAATCTGGGGCTCAATCCCAGAACCCCAAGATCATCACCTGAGCCAATGGCAGTGCTCAACAGACTGAGCCACCCAAGTGCCCCCATGTAGAAGATTTTTACTGTGATGTAGTCCCAATAGTTTATTTTTGCTTTTGTTTCCCTTGCCTCAGGAGACATATCTAGAAAGATTAAGTCACTATGGCTAATGTCAAAGAAGTCATTGTCTGGGGCACCTAGACGGCTAAATCGGTAGAGCATATGATTCTTATTCTTGGAGTCATGAGTTGAAGCCCCACATTGGGCATAGAGTCTACTCAAAAATAAAGAAAAGTTACTGCTTATAATCCATTTAAAATTTATTTTTGTATGTGATGTAAGAAAGAAGTCCAGTTTCATTCTTTTGCATATTGCTGTCCAGTTTTCCCAACACCATTTACTAAGGAGACATTCTTTTTCCCATTGGATATTCTCTCCTACTTTGTCGAAGATTAAGTGACCATAGAGTTGTGGGTTTATTTCTGGGTTTTCCATTCTGTTCCATTGATCTACATGTCTGTTTTGCCAGTACCATGCTGTTTTGATTACTACAGGTTTGTAATATAGCTTGAAGCCTGGAATTGTGATGCCTCCAGCTTTGCTTTTCTTCTTTAAGATTGCTTTAGCTATTTGGGGTCTTTTCTGGTTCCACACCAATTTTAGAATTGTTTGTTCTAGCTTTGTGAAAAATGCCTTTGGTATTTTGATAGGGATTGCATTAAATATGTAGATTCCTTTGTGTAGTATAGACATTTTAACAATATTTGTTCTTCCAATCCATGAGCATGGACTGTCTTTCCATTTCTTGGTGTCAATCTTCAATTTCTTTCATCAGTGTTTTATAGTTTTCAGAGTACAGATCTTTCACATCTTTGGTTAGGTTTATTCCTAGGTATTTTATCATTTTTAAAAAATATTTTATTTATTTATTTGTCAGGGAGAGAGAGAGAGAGAGAGAGAGAGCGAGCATAGGCAGAGTGGCAGGCAGAGGCAGAGGGAGAAGCAGGCTCCCCGGCGAGCAAGGAGCCCGATGTGGGACTCGATCCCAGGACGCTGAGATCATGACCTGAGCCGAAGGCAGCTGCTTAACCAACTGAGCCACCCAGGAGTCCCTATTTTATCATTTTTGATGCAGTTGTAAATGGGATTGTTTTCTTAATTTCTCCTTCTGCTGCTTCATTATTGATGTATAGAAATGCAACAGACTTCTGTACATTGGTTTTGTATTCTGTGACTTTACAGAATTTATCAGTTCTAGCAGTTTTTTAGCGGGGAGTCTTTCAGGTATTCTGTGTATAGTACCAGAACATCTGCCCTTATTAATCGAATGTGTTGTCGTAGGCAATAATTTCTGCCCTTGAGAGTCTGATGGACAGTGCATGGCATACAATCAAAATTCCAAAGTAGTCAGGCCACAATCCTTTCCTTTGAAGTGCTTGCAATTTTGATAAAAATGTAAGACATTTATTGGAAAACACCTGGAACCGTAGAGGGTCAAGTCTTCCTGTGGGTGAATTGAGTTTGAGGATGCTCAGATTGTGTCAGTCCCCAAGGTGAATGTTCTTGGTCTCTGTGACAAGCAGAATGAGCTTTGGACTAGTGGTCAGAAGCCCTTGGTTCTATTACTGGTTCAGCCATCATTTCTGTGTGATCTCGGGTAAGCTGTTTTCCCCTGTGCGGATTCAGTTTCCATATCTGGAAAGTGAGAGAATGAGACTGCCTCTCAACACAAGGAAAATATTAACAGAAAATATTAACAGATTCATGCAGAGTTATTGCAAAAAAAAATTGGAAAACAGAATTCCACACATATCAACTGCAGAATTTTCCCCCAGAAACAATCATGAAGCCAAATAAAACTATAGGAAAACACTCTAAATTTGACTGTTTTCCATCTGAATAATAACCTTAGTAATGCTAATATGAAAATGGCCAAGATATATTGATCATAGCAAGTATTTATATAGCAACTTACTATGTTCCAGACACTGCTCTAAGTACTTTACAGGTATCAACACCATTAATCCTCACCACAACCCTCTGGAACAGAATTATTATTATCATCTTACAGATTTAAAAGAAATGGAAGCACAGGTTTTAAAAATTGAATGAGGGGTAGAGCCAAGATTTGGTGCCAGTCTGTGATGAAATTAATGATAAATGTTTAGATAAAAGGCCAATACAGAATTTTAAAAGTAGAGATTTAATTGATTTCTGCAATGTCCTCTGGCTTTAACTGCATACAATTCTACATTCAACATTCCCCTTCTTTTTGCTGGAAAGTCAGAGTAAAAAGTTCAGTTCCCTGAAGCTAGAAGTCGAGGCACTGTAGTTCTCTTTTGATCCAGTTCTCTTGACTACTTTTAGCAAGGAAGTATCTGGGAATACTTTTTCTAACATCTGCGGGCCATGTGGTTCAAGCAGATTCAACCACCTCCCAGAGCAGAACTTGTATGCTACATATTTTGTGACTGCCAAGAAATAACTAGTTTATCCCTGGGAAAGTTTCCATCTGTTGCTTTGTAGAAATGTTTGAATGTGATACAAATAGGATGGAATATTATTCACCCTTCAAAAGGAAGGAGGTTCTGACACATGCTACAACATGGATGAAAATTGAGGACATTATGCTAAGTTAAATAAGCCAGCCACAAAAGAACAAATAGTGCATGATATCACCTAGATGAGGCACCTAGAGTAGTCAAATGCATAGAGACACAAAAGTAGAAGGGTAGTTGCCAGGGGCTTGGGATGAGGGGAACGGGTTACTGTTGAATAGGTACAGAGTTTGAATTCTGCAAGACGAAGAGTTCTGGAGAGGGATGGTGGTAATGGTTGTACGTGACTGTCCTTAACACCACTGGACTGTGCATTAAAATGGTTAAATAGTAGATCTTGTGTGATACGTATTTTATCACAATTTTTTAAACTAAAAAAATACGGATAGTGGTTCAAAACATTTCTGATTTTTCCATGGTGTCTACTTAACTGCGTTTTGGAAACATCCAGTTCTTTCAAAGGAAATATGTCCTTTTGGGGATGGGGTGACTCCTCTGTGATGTCCAAAGCAGACACTCCCCTCTGCCTATTTGGTGACACAGAATTAGCCAGATAGCACCCCATGTTGAGGGAGGGAAGAGCATAGGTATCTTGCAGGTTTCCCCTCTCAGCCAACCTGCTCTGTAGGCCCTAAACGCTGCTGCTGGAGAGAAGGAAAAAAATCCAATCAAATGAAATCATTCAGCAAACATTTATTGAGAACCTTAACAACAACAGTTAGTATTTATAATTAAACTTATTAGTGTTAAGAAAAACTATCTGAAACATGTTACTAAAATAAAAAGATGACTGTGTGACTTTTTTTTTTAAGATTTTAAGTAATCTCTACACCCATAGTGGGCCTCGAAGTCACAACCCAGAGGAGATCAAGAGTTGTATGCTCTACCCACTGAGCCAGCCGCCCCCGTGTGACCTTTTAGTGTCATAATAAAGCATGGACCAGCAAGTCTACTTAAGAGTCATCAGCTTGTAAAGAGAAGTTTAATATTATTTACACAACTGGCTAGGGCCCAGACACTTTACAGTTCTGTAAAATGATAAACTGTGATGATTCCATTTTCAGTCTGTAGTGAAGACAATCCCAAAGGTTATGGTTCTATTACCCTGTAAAACATTAATCCATTTTGCATATAATTTAGCAATCTCATTTTTTTTCAATGTTTTTCTTTTTCATTGACTATAAAAACTTCAGTTTTTATATTCTATTTTGAACTGGCTTTGCCATCCTGCTAGTCCCTTTATTAATGAGCTAAATGAAAAATTGACCCATGTTCAGTGTCTGTATGAGAATGATGTTTTTAGCATACTGAGAATTATCCTTGACACTGTATAAGATCTGTGATTAAGCAATTCACAGACCCATGACACCCCTTTGGGATAATTTCTATTTTATCTCCATTTTCCACCGAGAAATCTGAGGCACAAAAAAGATTAGATAATTTTATTTCTTAAGAAGATTGATTGATTTTAAAGATTTATTTACTTGAGAGAGAGAGAGAGAGGGAGAGGGTGGGGGAGGGGGAGAGGAAGAGAATCTCCAGCAGACTTCCTGCTAAGTGGGCAGCTAATGTGAGGCTCGATCTCAGCACCCTGAGATCATGACCTGAGGCAAAATCAAGAGTCAGACCCTTAACCGACTGAGCCACCCAGGCACCCCAAAAAAGATTAGATAATTTTCTAAGGGCCAATTACGTGCCAGGCATTTTGTGAGTCACAATTTTCTTTCCTTCCCTGGATGTCCTATTTATTTGTTCATTCACCCAATAAACATCATTTGAACACTTACTCTGTGCCAAGTACTCTGCTAGCCTGGTGATGCAAAAATGTTAAAACACATTCCCTGCCCTCCTACAGCTTTTGGTGTGTAGGACAGATGCTTAAACAGACAATTATCACGGAAATAATTAAGGGCCATGAAGAGTGAAAAGAGAGAGCTATAGTAGAACAGCAGGAATTGCCAGCTCAGACTTGTGGGTATGAAGTTAGGGAAGGCTTCCTGTAGGGGCTCCTGGATGACTCAATGGTTAAGCATCTGCCTTCACCTCAAGTCAGGATCCCAGGGTCCTGGGATCGAGCCCTACATGGGGCTCCCTGTTCAGTAGGAAGCCTGCTTCTCTCTCTCTCCCCACCCCCACTCATGCTCTCTCTTGCTATCTCTCTCTCTCTTTCTCTCAAATAAATAAATAAAATTTTTTAAAAAAAAAAAGACTTCCTGGAGTAGGTGGCACCTACTCTAATAAGTGTTGGGGAGGCCAAAGAAGGAGGTGAGAATCACCTCAAGATAAAGTCTCAATTCCTTAATATAGCAGGAAAGACTCTTCGTCAGATTCCAGCCTCCCCCTTCACATCACATTTGCCTCCCCAACACTTGTTCTGTTTTGGCCATCCATAAGTACTACCAATATCTCAAGCCTGTTATATTCTTTCTTTCTTTCTTGCCTGCCTGCCTTCCTTCCTTCTTTCTAAATCTTATCTGTTTCAGGTCCTAGCACACAGTAAGTGCTCAATAAATGCCCAGTGAATAAAAGAATGAAGCATCAGGTGAACCACGCTAGAGGAAATAAAGGAAGAAGAGAAGATGGCTCCAGAAGCGTTTAGAAATAAATTGTGAATGGCTCACAGTAGCCGAAGCATAGAGTAGTGGTAATGACTGCCGAGTGAGCTAACAGAAATAATATGTGCCCAGAGCTGTACTAAGTAATTCTCTTATGCCAGCTCATTTCCTTCTCACAACAGCTCTGCATGGCAGGTACTATTGTTCTTCCTGTTTTTCTGATGGTCTCAGAGAGGCCAAACGGCATCCCCTAAATCTAACAGCTAGCAAGTGGCAGAGCTGAGATGTAAATCCAGGCAGCTTTACCCAAGCCCGTGTTCTCATTCTAGGTCACACTCCATACCTCCTCTGTTCTGGGCCCTGGAAGGTAGGAGTGGGCTGAGAAGAGAGCACAAGGATGCTCTCCAGGATTTAGAGTCCGGGAGAGAAGACGAGGGAAAGAAGGTGACAATGGAGCTATAATCGGAGGCAAATTCTATTGGTTTTGTAAGAAGAGTAAGAGGTCATTTCTAACATCTGGGAAGGCTTTTCAGAAGGAGGTGGTGCCACAGCAGGGCTTTGAAGGAGTGGGGAGAATTTGGAGATGTCTGGAGAAAAAGAACCAAAGAGTAAAATATACATAAAAAGGATAATACCTCGGGGCGCCTGGGTGGCTCAGTGGGTTAAGCCTCTGCCTTTGGCTCATGTCGTGGTCTCGGGGTCCTAGGATCGAGCCCCGCATCGGGCTCTCTGCTCAGCAGGGGGCCTGCTTCCTCCTCTCTCTCTCTGCCTGCCTATCTGCCTACTTGTGATCTCTGTCTGTCAAATAAATAAATAAAATCTTTAAAAAACAAAACAAAACAAAAAAAGGATAATACCTCATAAAGAAGTTTCATCTCAGTAATGCAAGGTTAGTTTGATAATATAAACTTAAAGCATTTGCCATGTTAACAGGTTAAAGATGGAAACTTGTATGATCATTTCATTAGATTATGGTAAAGTATTTGAAAAACTCAAAACAGTTATGATAAAAACTCAGTAAACTAGGAATAAAAGGAATCTTATTTAATACAATAAAGGGTATCTATAAAAAATACAGCAAACATCATGTTTAATGGTTAAAAGGTGAAAACTGTCCATTTTAAACCAGAAAAATTATAAGAATACTTAAAAAAAGTATTTCTATTCACATTGTACTAGAGGTTGTAGCCAGAACAGTAAGTTAAGAAAAGGAAACTATGGGGGCGCCTAGGTGACTCAGTTGGTTAAGCATCTGACTCTTGATTTCAGCTCAGGTCACGATCTCAGGGTTGTGAGACTGAGCCCCACATCAGGCACTGTGCTGGGCATGGAGCCTGCTTAGGATTCCCTCTCTCCCTCTTCCCCTCTCCCTCTGCCCCTCCCCCCCAATAAAGAAACTATAAAAATTAGAAAGGAAGAAATAAAAGTCACTATGTATTAGTGATATAACTATGCATGTATGAAATTCAAAAGAATCTATAATTACTAGATAAATAAAAGAGTTTATTAAGGTTTCTCAATACAGAATCAATGCAACAAAATGACTGTATTCTTATACCAGCAATAAGCCGCTAGAACATGGCATTTCTCTTAAATACTATTTTCAGTAACATTTTAAGATATGAAAGGCCCAGGGACGCCTGGGTGGCTCAGTCAGTTAAGAGTCTGCCTTCAGGGGGCGCCTGGGTGGCTCAGTGTGTTAAGCCGCTGCCTTGGGCTCAGGTCATGATCCCAGGGTCCTGGGATCAAGCCCCACATTGGGCTCTCTGCTCAGCGGGGAGCCTGCTTCTCTCTCTCTCTCTGCCTGCCTCTCTGCCTACTTGTGATCTCTCTCTGTCAATAAATAAATAAAATCTTTAAAAAAAAAAAAA